>JAJHSJ010001460.1:0-102028 GCA_021015155.1 Magnolia officinalis | reverse complement strand
AGTCGTGGATCCTGCATGTTTCCATCATCTCCTTATCCAATAGAAACCCTCGTAACTCTCTCTTCAGAGGTCGAATTTAGACTATTTCAAGTCATTATGGAATGGTAACTTGTCAATCTTCCAAATGGGACTTAAAATTGCCTAATTCAGAGACCGTTCGATATCCCAAAAGCACGTTGGAACTCTTCGACCGTCATTTTTCAATACGGATTGTTAATGTTCCCAAATTGCGTGATCCAACGGAGACGCTATAACTCCATCATTTGATGTCAGATTGGGTCAATTTTTGGTCATCTGAATGTTACTTTAGTGCTCTTTCATTCTTGACTGGAATCGTCGTATTCTGAGACCATTTGGGTATCTTTAAGTTGGATCGCAGTCGTGGTCCTGAATGTTTCCATAATCTCCTTGTCCAATAGTAACCCCATAACTCTCTCTTCAGAGGTCGAATTTAGACTATTTCAGGTCATTGGAATGGTAACTTGTCAAGCTTCTAAATGGGACCAAATTGCTTAATTCGGAGACCGTTCGATATCCCAAAAGCACGTTGGAACTCTTTGATCATCATTTTTCAATATGGATTGTTAATCTTTCCAAATTGCGTGATCCAACGGAGACGCCTATGACTCCATCATTTGATGTCGGATTGGGTCGATTTTTGGTCATCCGAATGGTCTTTAGTACTCTTTCATTCTATAGCGTCGTATTCTGAGACCATTTGGCATTTTAAGTTGGATCGCAGTCGTGGTCCTGAATGTTTCCTTCAACTTCTTGTCCAATAGTAACCCTCATAACTCTCTCTTCAGAGGCTGAATTTAGAGCATTTTAGGTCATTGGAATGGTAACTTGTCAAGCTTCCAAATGAGACCAAAATTGCCTAATTCAGAGACCATTCGATATCCCAAAAGCACGATGGGACTCTTCGATCGTCATTTTTCAATATGGATTGTTAATCTTTCCAAATTGCGCAATCCAACGGAGACGCTAAAATCCGTCATTTGATGTCGTGTTGGGTCAATTTTGCTCATCTGAATGGTACTTAGTGTTCTTTCATTCTGACTAGAATCGTCGTATTATGAGACCATTTGGGCATCTTTAAGTTCGATCGCGTCGTGGATCCTGAATGTTTCCATCATCTCCTTGTCCAATAGTAACCTCATAACTCTCTCTTCAGAGCTTGAATTTAGGCTATTTCATGTCATTGGAATGGTAACTTGTCAAGCTTCCAAATTGGACAAAATTGCCTAATCAGAGTCCGTTCGATATCCCAAAGGCATGTTGGAACTCTTCGATCGTCATTTTTCAATATGGATTGTTAATCTTTCCAAATTTAGCGATCCAAAGGATACGCCTATACTCCACCACTAGATGTCAGATTGGGTCAATTTTTTGTCATGTGAATAGTACTTTAGTGCTCTTTCATTCTTGACTAGAATCGTCGTTTTCCAAGACCATTTGGGCATATTTAAGCTGGATCGTAGTTGTCAGTCCTGAATGTTTCCTTCATCTTCTTGTCCAATAGTAACCCTCATAACTCTCTCCTCAGAGGTCGAATTTAGACTATTTCAACTCATTGGAATGGTAACTTCTCAAGCTTCCAAATGGGACTAAAATTGCTTAATTCACAGACCGTTCGATATCCCAAAAGCACGTTGGAACTCTTCGATCGTCATTTTACGATATGGATTGTTTATCTTTCCAAAGTGCGTGATCCAACGAAGACGCCGATGACTCCATCATTTGATGTCGGATTGGGTCGATTTTTGGTCATCCGAATGGTCTTCAGTGCCCTTTCATTCTTCACTGTATTGTCGTAATCTGAGACCATTTGGACATTTTAAGTTGGATCGCAGTCATTGGTCCCGAATGTTTCCTTCAACTTCTTCTCCAATAGTAACCCTCATAACTCTCTCTTCAGAGGTCGAATGTAGACTATTTCAGGTCATTGGATAGGTAACTTGTCAAGCTTCCAAATGGGACCAAATTTACCAAAATTCGGAGACCGTTCAATATGCCAAAAGCACGTTGGAACTCTTCGATAGTCATTTTACATTATGGATTGTTAATCTTTCCAAATTAATCAATCCAATGGAGACGCCTATAACTCCATCATTTGATGTCGGATTGGGTCTTTTTTGGTCATCTGAAGGGTACTTTAGTGCTCTTCATTCTTACTGGAATCATATTATTCTGGGACCATTTGGGCATCTTTAAGTTGGATCGCAGTCGTCGATCCTGAATGTTTCCATCATCTCCTTGTCCAATAGTACCCTCATAACTCTCTTCAGAGGTCGAATTTAAACTATTTTAGGTCATTAGCGTGGTAACTTGTCAAGCTTCCAAATGGGTCCAAAATTGCCTAATTAAGAGACCGTTCGATATCCCCAAAAGCATGTTGGAACTCTTCAATCGTCATTTTTCAATATGGATTGTTAATCTTTCCAAATTGAGTGATCCAACGGAGACGCCTATAACTCCATCATTTGATGTCAGATTAGGTCGATTTTTGGTCATCCGAATGGCCTTTAGTGCTCTTTCATTCTTGACTGGTATCGTCATATTCCGAGACCATTTGAGCATCTTTAAGTTGGATCGCAGTCGTCGGTCGTGAATGTTTCCTTCATCTCCTTGTCTAATAGTAACCCTCATGACTCACTCTTCGGAGGTCGAATTTAGACTATTCAGGTTATTGGAATGGTAACTTGTCAAGCTTCCAAATGGGACCAAAATTGTCTAATTCAGAGACCATTCGATATCCCAAAAGCACATTGGAACTCATCGATCGTCACTTTTCAATATGGAATGTTAATCTTTCCAAATTGCCCGATCCAACGGAGACGCCTATAACTCCATCATTTGATGTCGGATTGGGTCGTTTTTAGTGATCTGAAAGGTACTTCAGTGCTTTCATTCTAGACTGGAATCGTCGTATTCCGAGACCATTTGGGCATCTCTAAGTTAGATAGCAGTCGTGGATCCTGCATGTTTCCATCATCTCCTTATCCAATAGAAAACCCTCGTAACTCTCTCTTCAGAGGTCGAATTTAGACTATTTCAAGTCAATGGAATGGTAACTTGTTAATCTTCCAAATGGGACTTAAATTGCCTAATTCAGAGACCGTTCGATATCCCAAAAGCACGTTGGAACTCTTCGACCGTCATTTTTCAATACGGATTGTTAATGTTTCCAAATTGCGTGATCCAACGGAGACGCCTATAACTCCATCATTTGATGTCAGATTGGGTCAATTTTTTGTCATCTGAATGTTACTTTAGTGCTCTTTCATTCTTGACTGGAATCGTCGTATTCTGAGACCATTTGGGTATCTTTAAGTTGGATCGCAGTCGTGGATCCTGAATGTTTCCATAATCTCCTTGTCCAATAGTAACCCCATAACTCTCTCTTCAGAGGTCGAATTTAGACTATTTCAGGTCATTGGAATGGTAACTTGTCAAGCTTCTAAATGGGACCAAAATTGCTTAATTCGGAGACCGTTCGATATTCCAAAGGCACGTTGGAACTCTTTGATCATCATTTTAAATATGGATTGTTAATCTTTCCAAATTGCGTGATCCAACGGAGACGCCTATGACTCCATCATTTGATGTCGGATTGGGTCGATATTTGGTCATCCGAATGGTCTTTAGTACTCTTTCATGGTATCGTCGTATTCTGAGACCATTTGTACATTTTAAGTTGGATCGCAGTCGTCGGTCCTGAATGTTTCCTTCAACTTCTTGTCCAATAGTAACCCTCATAACTCTCTCTTCAGAGGCTGAATTTAGAGCATTTTAGGTCATTGGAATGGTAACTTGTCAAGCTTCCAAATGAGACCAAAATTGCCTAATTCAGAGACCATTCGATATCCCAAAAGCACGATGGGACTCTTCGATCGTCATTTTTCAATATGGATTGTTAATCTTTCCAAATTGCGCAATCCAACGGAGACGCCTATAAATCCGTCATTTGATGTCGTGTTGGGTCAATTTTTGCTCATCTGAATGGTACTTTAGTGTTCTTTCATTCTTGACTAGAATCGTCGTATTATGAGACCATTTGGGCATCTTTAAGTTCGATCGCTGTCGTGGATCCTGAATGTTTCCATCATCTCCTTGTCCAATAGTAACCCTCATAACTCTCTCTTCAGAGCTTGAATTTAGGCTATTTCATGTCATTGGAATGGTAACTTGTCAAGCTTCCAAATTGGACCAAAATTGCCTAATTCAGAGTCCGTTCGATATCCCAAAGGCATGTTGGAACTCTTCGATCGTCATTTTTCAATATGGATTGTTAATCTTTCCAAATTTAGCGATCCAACGGATACACGCCTATTACTCCACCACTAGATGTCAGATTGGGTCAATTTTTTGTCATGTGAATAGTACTTTAGTGCTCTTTCATTCTTGACTAGAATCGTCGTTTTCCAAGACCATTTGGGCATATTTAAGCTGGATCGTAGTTGTCAGTCCTGAATGTTTCCTTCATCTTCTTGTCCAATAGTAACCCTCATAACTCTCTCCTCAGAGGTCGAATTTAGACTATTTCAACTCATTGGAATGGTAACTTCTCAACTTCCAAATGGGACTAAAATTGCTTAATTCACAGACCGTTCGATATCCCAAAGCACGTTGGAACTCTTCGATCGTCATTTTACGATATGGATTGTTTATCTTTCCAAAGTGCGTGATCCAACGAAGACGCCGATGACTCCATCATTTGATGTCGGATTGGGTCGATTTTTGGTCATCCGAATGGTCTTCAGTGCCCTTTCATTCTTCACTGTATTGTCGTAATCTGAGACCATTTGGACATTTTAAGTTGGATCGCAGTCATTGGTCCCGAATGTTTCCTTCAACTTCTTCTCCAATAGTAACCCTCATAACTCTCTCTTCAGAGGTCGAATGTAGACTATTTCAGGTCATTGGATAGGTAACTTGTCAAGCTTCCAATGGGACCAAATTTACCAAAATTCGGAGACCGTTCAATATGCCAAAAGCACGTTGGAACTCTTCGATAGTCATTTTACATTATGGATTGTTAATCTTTCCAAATTAATCAATCCAATGGAGACGCCTATAACCATCATTTGATGTCGGATTGGGTCATTTTTTGGTCATCTGAAGGGTACTTTAGTGCTCTTTCATTCTTGACTGGAATCATATTATTCTGGGACCATTTGGGCATCTTAAGTTGGATCGCAGTCGTCGATCCTGAATGTTTCCATCATCTCCTTGTCCAATAGTAACCCTCATAACTCTCTTCAGAGGTCGAATTTAAACTATTTTAGGTCATTAGCGTGGTAACTTGTCAAGCTTCCAAATGGGTCCAAAATTGCCTAATTAAGAGACCGTTCGATATCCCAAAAGCATGTTGGAACTCTTCAATCGTCATTTTTCAATATGGATTGTTAATCTTTCCAAATTGAGTGATCCAACGGAGACGCCTATAACTCCATCATTTGATGTCAGATTAGGTCGATTTTTGGTCATCCGAATGGCCTTTAGTGCTCTTTCATTCTTGACTGGTATCGTCATATTCCGAGACCATTTGAGCATCTTTAAGTTGGATCGCAGTCGTCGGTCGTGAATGTTTCCTTCATCTCCTTGTCTAATAGTAACCCTCATGACTCACTCTTCGGAGGTCGAATTTAGACTATTTCAGGTTATTGGAATGGTAACTTGTCAAGCTTCCAAATGGGACCAAAAATTGTCTAATTCAGAGACCATTCGATATCCCAAAAGCACATTGGAACTCATCGATCGTCACTTTTCAATATGGAATGTTAATCTTTCCAAATTGCCCGATCCAACGGAGACGCCTATAACTCCATCATTTGATGTCGGATTGGGTCGTTTTTAGTGATCTGAAAGGTACTTCAGTGCTCTTTCATTCTAGACTGGAATCGTCGTATTCCGAGACCATTTGGGCATCTCTAAGTTAGATAGCAGTCGTGGATCCTGCATGTTTCCATCATCTCCTTATCCAATAGAAACCCTCGTAACTCTCTCTTCAGAGGTCGAATTTAGACTATTTCAAGTCAATGGAATGGTAACTTGTTAATCTTCCAAATGGGACTTAAATTGCCTAATTCAGAGACCGTTCGATATCCCAAAAGCACGTTGGAACTTTCGATCGTCATTTTCAATACGGATTGTTAATGTTTCCAAATTGCGTGATCCAACGGAGACGCCTATAACTCCATCATTTGATGTCAGATTGGGTCAATTTTGTCATCTGAATGTTACTTTAGTGCTCTTTCATTCTTGACTGGAATCGTCGTATTCTGAGACCATTTGGGTATCTTTAAGTTGGATCGCAGTCGTGGATCCTGAATGTTTCCATAATCTCCTTGTCCAATAGTAACCCCATAACTCTCTCTTCAAAGGTCGAATTTAGACTATTTCAGGTCATTGGAATGGTAACTTGTCAAGCTTCTAAATGGGACCAAAATTGCTTAATTCGGAGACCGTTCGATATTCCAAAAGCACGTTGGAACTCTTTGATCATCATTTTTAAATATGGATTGTTAATCTTTCCAAATTGCGTAATCCAACGGAGACGCCTATGACTCCATCATTTTGATGTCGGATTGGGTCGATATTTGGTCATCCGAATGGTCTTTAGTACTCTTTCATTTTCACTGGTATCGTCGTATTCTGAGACCATTTGTACATTTTAGTTGGATCGCAGTCGTCGGTCCTGAATGTTTCCTTCAACTTCTTGTCCAATAGTAACCCTCATAACTCTCTCTTCAGAGTGAATTTAGAGCATTTTAGGTCATTGGAATGGTAACTTGTCAAGCTTCCAAATGAGACCAAAATTGCCTAATTCAGAGACCCTTCGATATCCCAAAAGCACGATGGGACTCTTCGATCGTCATTTTTCAATATGGATTGTTAATCTTTCCAAATTGCGCAATCCAACGGAGACGCCTATAAATCCGTCATTTGATGTCGTGTTGGGTCAATTTTGCTCATCTGAATGGTACTTTAGTGTTCTTTCATTCTTGACTAGAATCGTCGTATTATGAGACCATTTGGGCATCTTTAAGTTCGATCGCTGTCGTGGATCCTGAATGTTTCCATCATCTCCTTGTCCAATAGTAACCCTCATAACTCTCTCTTCAGAGCTTGAATTTAGGCTATTTCATGTCATTGGAATGGTAACTTGTCAAGCTTCCAAATGAGACCAAAATTGCCTAATTCAGAGACCATTCGATATCCCAAAAGCACGATGGGACTCTTCGATCGTCATTTTTCAATATGGATTGTTAATCTTTCCAAATTGCGCAATCCAACGGAGACGCCTATAAATCCGTCATTTGATGTCGTGTTGGGTCAATTTTTGCTCATCTGAATGGTACTTTAGTGTTCTTTCATTCTTGACTAGAATCGTCGTATTATGAGACCATTTGGGCATCTTTAAGTTCGATCGCTGTCGTGGATCCTGAATGTTTCCATCATCTCCTTGTCCAATAGTAACCCTCATAACTCTCTCTTCAGAGCTTGAATTTAGGCTATTTCATGTCATTGGAATGGTAACTTGTCAAGCTTCCAAATTGGACCAAAATTGCCTAATTCAGAGTCGTTCGATATCCCAAGGCATGTTGGAACTCTTCGATCGTCATTTTTCAATATGGATTGTTAATCTTTCCAAATTTAGCGATCCAACGGATACGCCTATTACTCCACCACTAGATGTCAGAGGGTCAATTTTTTGTCATGTGAATAGTACTTTAGTGCTCTTTCATTCTTGACTAGAATCGTCGTTTTCCAAGACCATTTGGGCATATTTAAGTGGATCGTAGTTGTCAGTCCTGAATGTCCTTCATCTCTTGTCCATAGTAACCCTCATAACTCTCTCTCAGAGGTCGAATTTAGACTATTTCAACTCATTGGAATGGTAACTTCTCAAGCTTCCAAATGGGACTAAAATTGCTTAATTCACAGACCGTTCGATATCCCAAAAGCACGTTGGAACTCTTCGATCGTCATTTTACAATATGGATTGTTAATCTTTCCAAAGTGCGTGATCCAACGAAGACGCCGATGACTCCATCATTTGATGTCGGATTGGGTCGATTTTGGTCATCCGAATGGTCTTCAGTGCCCTTTCATTCTTCACTGTATTGTCGTAATCTGAGACCATTTGGACATTTTAAGTTGGATCGCAGTCATTGGTCCCGAATGTTTCCTTCAACTTCTTCTCCAATAGTAACCCTCATAACTCTCTCTTCAGAGGTCGAATGTAGACTATTTCAGGTCATTGGATAGGTAACTTGTCAAGCTTCCAAATGGGACCAAATTTACCAAAATTCGGAGACCGTTCAATATGCCAAAAGCACGTTGGAACTCTTCGATAGTCATTTTACATTATGGATTGTTAATCTTTCCAAATTAATCAATCCAATGGAGACGCCTATAACTCCATCATTTGATGTCGGATTGGGTCATTTTTTGGTCATCTGAAGGGTACTTTAGTGCTCTTTCATTCTTGACTGGAATCATATTATTCTGGGACCATTTGGGCATCTTTAAGTTGGATCGCAGTCGTCGATCCTGAATGTTTCCATCATCTCCTTGTCCAATAGTAACCCTCATAACTCTCTTCAGAGGTCGAATTTAAACTATTTTAGGTCATTAGCGTGGTAACTTGTCAAGCTTCCAAATGGGTCCAAAATTGCCTAATTAAGAGACCGTTCGATATCCCAAAAGCATGTTGGAACTCTTCAATCGTCATTTTTCAATATGGATTGTTAATCTTTCCAAATTGAGTGATCCAACGGAGACGCCTATAACTCCATCATTTGATGTCAGATTGGTCGATTTTTGGTCATCCGAATGGCCTTTAGTGCTCTTTCATTCTTGACTGGTATCGTCATATTCCGAGACCATTTGAGCATCTTTAAGTTGGATCGCAGTCGTCGGTCGTGAATGTTTCCTTCATCTCCTTGTCTAATAGTAACCCTCATGACTCACTCTTCGGAGGTCGAATTTAGACTATTTCAGGTTATTGGAATGGTAACTTGTCAAGCTTCCAAATGGGACCAAAATTGTCTAATTCAGAGACCATTCGATATCCCAAAAGCACATTGGAACTCATCGATCGTCACTTTTCAATATGGAATGTTAATCTTTCCAAATTGCCCGATCCAACGGAGACGCCTATAACTCCATCATTTGATGTCGGATTGGGTCGTTTTTAGTGATCTGAAAGGTACTTCAGTGCTCTTTCATTCTAGACTGGAATCGTCGTATTCCGAGACCATTTGGGC
This sequence comes from Magnolia officinalis, assembly GCA_021015155.1. Classification (NCBI taxonomy): domain Eukaryota; kingdom Viridiplantae; phylum Streptophyta; class Magnoliopsida; order Magnoliales; family Magnoliaceae; genus Magnolia; species Magnolia officinalis. The sequence goes on along the minus strand of JAJHSJ010001460.1, from coordinate 92,753 downwards.
ATCTCTAAGTTAGATAGCAGTCGTGGATCCTGCATGTTTCCATCATCTCCTTATCCAATAGAAACCCTCGTAACTCTCTCTTCAGAGGTCGAATTTAGACTATTTCAAGTCAATGGAATGGTAACTTGTTAATCTTCCAAATGGGACTTAAATTGCCTAATTCAGAGACCGTTCGATATCCCAAAAGCACGTTGGAACTCTTCGACCGTCATTTTTCAATACGGATTGTTAATGTTTCCAAATTGCGTGATCCAACGGAGACGCCTATAACTCCATCATTTGATGTCAGATTGGGTCAATTTTTTGTCATCTGAATGTTACTTTAGTGCTCTTTCATTCTTGACTGGAATCGTCGTATTCTGAGACCATTTGGGTATCTTTAAGTTGGATCGCAGTCGTGGATCCTGAATGTTTCCATAATCTCCTTGTCCAATAGTAACCCCATAACTCTCTCTTCAGAGGTCGAATTTAGACTATTTCAGGTCATTGGAATGGTAACTTGTCAAGCTTCTAAATGGGACCAAAATTGCTTAATTCGGAGACCGTTCGATATTCCAAAGGCACGTTGGAACTCTTTGATCATCATTTTTAAATATGGATTGTTAATCTTTCCAAATTGCGTGATCCAACGGAGACGCCTATGACTCCATCATTTGATGTCGGATTGGGTCGATATTTGGTCATCCGAATGGTCTTTAGTACTCTTTCATGGTATCGTCGTATTCTGAGACCATTTGTACATTTTAAGTTGGATCGCAGTCGTCGGTCCTGAATGTTTCCTTCAACTTCTTGTCCAATAGTAACCCTCATAACTCTCTCTTCAGAGGCTGAATTTAGAGCATTTTAGGTCATTGGAATGGTAACTTGTCAAGCTTCCAAATGAGACCAAAATTGCCTAATTCAGAGACCATTCGATATCCCAAAAGCACGATGGGACTCTTCGATCGTCATTTTTCAATATGGATTGTTAATCTTTCCAAATTGCGCAATCCAACGGAGACGCCTATAAATCCGTCATTTGATGTCGTGTTGGGTCAATTTTTGCTCATCTGAATGGTACTTTAGTGTTCTTTCATTCTTGACTAGAATCGTCGTATTATGAGACCATTTGGGCATCTTTAAGTTCGATCGCTGTCGTGGATCCTGAATGTTTCCATCATCTCCTTGTCCAATAGTAACCCTCATAACTCTCTCTTCAGAGCTTGAATTTAGGCTATTTCATGTCATTGGAATGGTAACTTGTCAAGCTTCCAAATTGGACCAAAATTGCCTAATTCAGAGTCCGTTCGATATCCCAAAGGCATGTTGGAACTCTTCGATCGTCATTTTTCAATATGGATTGTTAATCTTTCCAAATTTAGCGATCCAACGGATACACGCCTATTACTCCACCACTAGATGTCAGATTGGGTCAATTTTTTGTCATGTGAATAGTACTTTAGTGCTCTTTCATTCTTGACTAGAATCGTCGTTTTCCAAGACCATTTGGGCATATTTAAGCTGGATCGTAGTTGTCAGTCCTGAATGTTTCCTTCATCTTCTTGTCCAATAGTAACCCTCATAACTCTCTCCTCAGAGGTCGAATTTAGACTATTTCAACTCATTGGAATGGTAACTTCTCAAGCTTCCAAATGGGACTAAAATTGCTTAATTCACAGACCGTTCGATATCCCAAAAGCACGTTGGAACTCTTCGATCGTCATTTTACAATATGGATTGTTAATCTTTCCAAAGTGCGTGATCCAACGAAGACGCCGATGACTCCATCATTTGATGTCGGATTGGGTCGATTTTTGGTCATCCGAATGGTCTTCAGTGCCCTTTCATTCTTCACTGTATTGTCGTAATCTGAGACCATTTGGACATTTTAAGTTGGATCGCAGTCATTGGTCCCGAATGTTTCCTTCAACTTCTTCTCCAATAGTAACCCTCATAACTCTCTCTTCAGAGGTCGAATGTAGACTATTTCAGGTCATTGGATAGGTAACTTGTCAAGCTTCCAAATGGGACCAAATTTACCAAAATTCGGAGACCGTTCAATATGCCAAAAGCACGTTGGAACTCTTCGATAGTCATTTTACATTATGGATTGTTAATCTTTCCAAATTAATCAATCCAATGGAGACGCCTATAACTCCATCATTTGATGTCGGATTGGGTCATTTTTTGGTCATCTGAAGGGTACTTTAGTGGTAACTTGTCAAGCTTCCAAATGGGTCCAAAATTGCCTAATTAAGAGACCGTTCGATATCCCAAAAGCATGTTGGAACTCTTCAATCGTCATTTTTCAATATGGATTGTTAATCTTTCCAAATTGAGTGATCCAACGGAGACGCCTATAACTCCATCATTTGATGTCAGATTGGGTCGATTTTTGGTCATCCGAATGGCCTTTAGTGCTCTTTCATTCTTGACTGGTATCGTCATATTCCGAGACCATTTGAGCATCTTTAAGTTGGATCGCAGTCGTCGGTCGTGAATGTTTCCTTCATCTCCTTGTCTAATAGTAACCCTCATGACTCACTCTTCGGAGGTCGAATTTAGACTATTTCAGGTTATTGGAATGGTAACTTGTCAAGCTTCCAAATGGGACCAAAATTGTCTAATTCAGAGACCATTCGATATCCCAAAAGCACATTGGAACTCATCGATCGTCACTTTTCAATATGGAATGTTAATCTTTCCGAATTGCCCGATCCAACGGAGACGCCTATAACTCCATCATTTGATGTCGGATTGGGTCGTTTTTAGTGATCTGAAAGGTACTTCAGTGCTCTTTCATTCTAGACTGGAATCGTCGTATTCCGAGACCATTTGGGCATCTCTAAGTTAGATAGCAGTCGTGGATCCTACATGTTTCCATCATCTCCTTATCCAATAGAAACCCTCGTAACTCTCTCTTCAGAGGTCGAATTTAGACTATTTCAAGTCAATGGAATGGTAACTTGTTAATCTTCCAAATGGGACTTAAATTGCCTAATTTAGAGACCGTTCGATATCCCAAAAGCACGTTGGAACTCTTCGATCGTCATTTTTCAATACGGATTGTTAATGTTTCCAAATTATGTGATCCAATGGAGATGCCTATAACTCCATCATTTGATGTCAGATTGGATCAATTTTTTGTCATCTGAATGGTACTTTAGTGCTCTTTCATTCTTGACTGGAATCATCGTATTCCGAGACCATTTGGGCATCTTTAAGTTGGATCGCAGTCGTGGATCTTGAATGTTTCCATAATCTCCTTGTCCAATAGTAACCCTCATAACTCTCTCTTCAGAGGTCCAATTTAGACTATTTCAGGTCATTGGAATAGCCACTTGTAAAGCTTCCAAACTGGACTAAAATTGCCTATTTCAGACACCGTTCGATATCCCAAATGCACTTTGGAACCCTTGATCGTCATTTTTAAATATGGATTGTTAGTCTTTCCAAATTGTACGATCCAACGGAGACACCTATAACTCCATCCTTTGATGTCGATTAGGTCAATTTTTGGTCATCTGAATGGTACTTCAGTGCTCTTTCATTCTTGACTGGAATCGTCGCATTCTGAGACCATTTGGGCATCTTTAAGTTAGATTGCAGTCATGGATCCTGAATGTTTCCCTCATCTCCTTGTCCAATAATAATAACCCTCATAACTCTCTCTTCAGAGGTTAAATTTAAACTATTTTAGGTCATTGGAATGGAAACTTGTCAAGCTATCAAATGGGACAAAAATTGCCTAATTCAGAGACCGTTCGATGTCCCAAAAGCACGTTGGAACTCTTCGATCGTCATTTTTCAATACGAATTGTTAATCTTTCTAAATTGCGCGATCCAACGGAGACGCCCATAACTTCATCATTTGATGTCGGCTTGGGTCGATTTTTGGTCATCTGAATGGTACTTTAGTACTCTTTCATTCTTGACTGGAATCGTCGTATTCTAAGACCATTTGGGCATCTTTAAGTTAGATTGCAGTCATGGATCATGAATGTTTCCCTCATCTCCTTGTCCAATAATAATAACCCTCATAACTCTCTCTTCAGAGGTTAAATTTAAACTATTTCAGGTCATTGGAATGGTAACTTGTCAAGCTATCAAATGGGACAAAAATTGCCTAATTCAGAGACCGTTCGATGTCCCAAAAGCACGTTGGAACTCTTCGATCGTCATTTTTCAATACAGATTGTTAATCTTTCAAAATTCCGCGATCCAACGGAGACACCCATAACTCCATCATTTGATGTTGGCTTGGGTAGATTTTTGATCATCTGAATGGTACTTTAGTGCTCTTTCATTCTTGACTGGAATCATCGTATTCTGAGACCATTTGGGCATGTTTAAGTTTGATTGCAGTCATGGATCCTGAATGTTTCCCTTATCTTCATGTCGAATAATAGTAGCCCTCATAACTCTCTCTTTAGAGCTCGAATTTAAACTATTTCAGGTCATTCGAATAGTAACATGTCAAGCTTCCAAATGGGATCAAAATTGCCTAATTCAGAGACCGTTTGATTTCCCAAGAGCACGTTGGAACTCATCGATTGTCATTTTTCATTATGGATTGTCAATCATTCGAAATTGTACGACCCAACGGAGACGCCTATAACTCCATCATTTGATTTTGGATTGGGTCAATTTTTGGACATCTGAATGGTACTTTAGTGTTCTTTCATTCTTGACTAGAATCGTCGTATTATGAGACCATTTGGGCATCTTTAAGTTCGATCGCAGTCGTGGATCCTGAATGTTTCCATCATCTCCTTGTCCAATAGTAACCCTCATAACTCTCTCTTCAGAGCTTGAATTTAGGCTATTTCATGTCATTGGAATGGTAACTTATCAAGCTTCCAAATGGGACAAATTTGCCTAATTCAGAGACCGTTCGATGTCCCAAAAGCCCGTTGGAACTCTTCGATCGTCATTTTTCAATACGGATTGTTAATCTTTCAAAATTGCGTGATCCAACGGAGACGCCTATAACTCCATCATTTGATGTCGGCTTGGGTCGATTTTTGATCATCTGAATGGTACTTTAGTACTCTTTCATTCTTGACTGGAATCGTCGTATTCTGAGACCATTTGGGCATCTTTAAGTTAGATTGCAGTCGTGGATCCTGAATGTTTCCCTCATCTCCTTGTCCAATAATAATAACCCTCATAACTCTCTCTTCAGAGGTTAAATTTAAACTATTTCAGGTCATTGGAATGGTAACTTGTCAAGCTATCAAATGGGATAAAATTTGCCTAATTCAGAGACCGTTCAATGTCCCAAAAGTACGTTAAACTCTTCGATCGTCATTTTTCAATACGGATTGTTAATCTTTCAAAATTGCGCGATCCAACGGAGACGCCCATAACTCCATCGTTTGATGTTGGCTTGGGTCGATTTTTGGTCATCTGAATTGTACTTTAGTGCTCTTTCATTCTTGACTGGAATCATCGTATTCTGAGACCATTTGGGCATGTTTAAGTTTGATTGCAGTCGTGGATCCTGAATGTTTCCCTCATCTCCACGTCTAATAATAGTACCCACATAACTCTCTCTTCAGAGGTCGAATTAAAACTGTTTCAGGTCATTGGAATGGTAATTTATCAAGCTTCCAAATGGGATCAAAATTGCCTAATTCAGAGACCGTTCGATATCCCAAGAGCACGTTGGAACTCATCAATTGTCATTTTTCATTATAGATTGTCAATCATTTGAAATTGTGCGACCCAACGGAGACGCCTATAACTCCATAATTTGATGTCGGATTGGGTCTATTTTTGGACATCTGAATGGTACTTTAGTGTTCTTTCATTCTTGACTGGAATCGTCGTATTATGAGACCATTTGGGCAACTTTAAGTTGGATCGCAGTCGTGGATCCTGAATGTTTCCATCATCTCCTTGTCCAATAGTAACCCTCATAACTCTCTCTTCAGAGCTCGAATTTAGGCTATTTTAGGTCATTGGATGGTAACTTGTCAAGCTTCCAAATGGGACAAAAATTGCCTAATTCAGAGACCGTTCGATGTCCCAAAAGCACGTTGGAACTCTACGATCGTCATTTTTCAATACGGATTGTTAATCTTTCAAAATTGCGCGATTCAACAGAGACGTCTATAACTCCATCATTTGATGTCGGCTTGGGTCGATTTTTGGTCATCTGAATGATACTTTAGTACTCTTTCATTCTTGACAGGAATCGTCGTATTCTGGGACCATTTGGGCATCTTTAAGTTAGATTGTAGTCGTGGATCCTGAATGTTTCCCTCGTCTCCTTGTCCAATAATAAAACCCTCATAACTCTCTCTTCAGAGGTTAAATTTAAACTATTTCAGGTCATTGGAATGGTAACTTGTCAAGCTATCAAATGGGACAAAATTTGCCTAATTCAGAGACTGTTCGATGTCCCAAAAGCACGTTAGAATTCTTCAATCGTCATTTTTCAATACGGATTGTTAATCTTTCAAAATTGCGCGATCCAACGGAGACTCCCATAACTCCATCGTTTGATGTTGGCTTGGGTCAATTTTTGATCATCTGAATTGTACTTTAGTGCTCTTTCATTCTTGACTGGAATCATCGTATTCTAAGACCATTTGGGCATGTTTAAGTTTGATTGCAATCGTGGATCCTGAATGTTTCCCTCATCTCCACGTCTAATAATAGTACCCACATAACTCTCTCTTCAGAGGTTGAATTTAAACTATTTCAGGTCATTGGAATGGTAACTTATCAAGCTTCCAAATGGGATCAAAATTGCCTAATTCAGAGACTGTTCGATATCCCAAGAGAACGTTGGAACTCATCGATCGTCATTTTTCATTATGGATTGTCAATCATTCGAAATTGTGCGACCCAACGGAGACGCCTATAACTCCATCATTTGATGTCGGATTGGGTCGATTTTTGGACATCTGAATGGTACTTTAGTGTTCTTTCATTCTTGACTGGAATTGTCGTATTATGAGACCATTTGTGAATCTTTAATTTGGATCGCAGTCGTGGATCCTGAATGTTTCCTTCATCTCCTTGTCCAATAGTAACCCGCATAACTCTCTCTTCAGAGGTCGAATTTAGGCTATTTCAAGTCATTGGAATGGTAACTTGTCAAGCTTCCAAATGGGACAAAAATTGGCTAATTCAGAGACCGTTCGATGTCCCAAAAGCACATTGGAACTCTTCGATCGTTATTTTTCAATACGGATTGTTAATCTTTCAAAATTGCGCGATCCAACGGAGATGCCTATAACTCCATCATTTGATGTCGGCTTGGGTCGATTTTTGATCATCTGAATGGTACTTTAGTACTCTTTCATTCTTGACTGGAATCGTCGTATTCTGAGACCATTTGGGCATCTTTAAGTTAGCTTGCAGTCATGGATCCTGAATGTTTCCCTCATCTCCTTGTCCAATAATAATATCCCTCATAACTCTCTCTTCAAAGGTTAAATTTAAACTATTTCAGGTCATTGGAATGGTAACTTGTCAAGCTATCAAATGGGACAAAAATTGCCTAATTCAGAGACCGTTTGATGTCCCAAAAGCACGTTGGAACTCTTTGATCATCATTTTTCAATACGGATTGTTAATCTTTCAAAATTGCGCGATCCAACGAAGACGCCCATAACTCCATCATTTGATGTTGGCTTGGGTCGATTTTTGATCATCTGAATGGTACTTTAGTGCTCTTTCATTCTTGACTGGAATCATCGTATTCTGAGACCATTTGGGCATGTTTAAGTTTGATTGCAGTCGTGGATCCTGAATGTTTCCCTCATCTCCATGTTGAATAATAGTAACCCTCATAACTCTCTCTTCAGGGGTCGAATTTAAACTATTTCAGGTCATTGGAATTGTAACGCCCTGAAAATCGGGGGTCGAGTATAACTCAACTCCCGAGTTCCAACACATCACATATGCAACATAGATACTGCTGATTAAATGTTGTCTGTGTTAGAACAATAAACATGAGTGAGATTATACCAAAAATAGTAATTCATACTCCAGATCATTTGTATAAAGGCAAGCGGAAGACTGAACTACATATACATGTATGTAAAGAAACAAAAATCATTTTTGTTCTCCAGAGTATGAATCTATCTGAGTTACCATATACATATGTTTGTTTGCGAACAAAATGTCAAAAATAATCTAAGGAGTGATCCCTGCAAATCCCGTCAGTGCGGCAGCCTAGTCGAAGCCGCCATAGTACTGCATATATGAGAACTCCTCCTGATCCTCGTCATAATCAGGCTCCGCCTCCAGAGTCGTCGGCTCGTCTAAACCTAAGACAGAGTCTGGTTGGTGTGCGCAACACCGTCCCGTAACGTGGGAGTGAGTAGCTAACTCAGTGGAACAATAAAGCATAGGTTAACATGTTATCAATACAGTCAAGCAGTAATGATAAAGCAGTAAAATCAAACACTCCTATCTACTCTTATTAATGCAAGTATGAATGCAGGTATGATGGATGCCCTCACTGACATACTCCCTCATGCGACACCATCTCACGCTCGCGGCATGCTTTCATCCCACAGTGCTCCACATCTTTCAGGCACATGCAATGCATGATGAGCATGATTACCGAGTTATTAATTAGTCCATTTCAAACAGCAGGATTGGGAAACTAAGGTACCTCCCTTGTATCATTCCCAAACATGATCCATTCTAGGGTCGTCAGTCCTAGTTAATATCAGACGATGGTGTGTTTTCTAGGTCACTGCAGAGGCTGTTGAGGCACAAAAAATATCTCATTGCAGTGGTCAGAGAATTCCATTTTGGTAATTTCCATGTCCGGGGGTATTTTGGTAATTTTCATGTCCGGGGATTTTGGGTAATTTTCATGTCCGGGGGCATTTCGGTAATTTTCATGTCCGGGGGTATTTCGGTAATTTCCAGGTCCGGGGGTATTTCGGTAATTTCCATGTCCAGGGGTAGTTAGGTATTTTGGTAAAAATCCATGTCCAGGTGTAGTTTAGGTATTTTGGTAAAAATCCATGTCCAGGGGTAGTTTAGGTATTTTGGTAAAAATCCATCTCCAGGAGTAGTTTAGGTATTTCAGTAAAAAGGATTAAAAAGGGTATTTTGGTAATAAAGCGGGTACAAGTGTCATTTTAGTGAAAAGAGGCTGTACACCACCATCTAAGAAGAGTTTGGTGGACACCATGATTTAAGAAAGGAAGAAGTCCATTTGTGAAGAGATAAGTGGTGGTGATCACCACTTTGTAAGGTGGTAGGGCCTATAAATACCCCTCCCTGATTCATTTGATGGGTTGGATCGAATTCGATCAGTTGGTGAGCTAGAGAATGAGAGAGAAGCAAGGCAGGAGAAGGAAAACAGAAGAGCTTTGCACGGAACCGCGCAACCGAAGTGGTTTGCGCGGACCCGCGCAAACCGTCGGAAGTCAAATAATGCCTTTGCGTCATTTTTGTAAAGGGAGGTGAGAATACACTTTGTGCGGAACCGCGCAATCGAAGTGGTTTGCGCGGGACCACGCAAACTGGCCGAAAGAAAAAGCTTCTTCATTCCGCTGTGTTACTGGTGAGGCTCATTGTGGCTGCCTTTTGGAAGATCCACACCGTCCACCGTCTTCCTCTCGAGATTTCGACCGTCAAAGACTAGTTTTGATCATCCGATGATGGGGCCCACCAAGATAATCAAGCTGCAATGGAAGCTCAACGGTCCGCTTACGATCCCCATAACGATCATATGGAGGAGCATGGTCACCAAATCTTAGCATGGTTTCGATTGGTTTTTCGCCCTCTACCTGATGGACGACTCAGATCCTTCATTTACGTCACGAGTGTGGCCCACAACAAAGAGATGAAAACTCTGTTTTTGACGGAGTCAACGTACGTCGACTCTGTGAAATTCGGTGGGCCCCAAATCAAATACATTTGTTTTCTTGTCTCCACTGGGGAATATTATTCGATGGTAACTTAGAAAATATTCAGAGAACATTTTTCACTTTTTGGCGTCTGTAAAGATGCCAAAATGGCGACTCTCAGTGGGAACATCCTCCCCTTCATCTCTAAAAACAAAGTACAGTTTTATTTAATCAAAATAACTAACATTCTGTTCTTAATGACAGATATACCGCAGCGATCTTTCTCCTGACTAACATGGTTGTTTACTTCACATCCAATAGACTTCCACCAAAAAGTGATAGAGAAGATCAAATCAGTTTTGATCCAAGACAAATAATGCCGGAATAATGACAGTTTTCGGAGAGAGCTAGCTTCTTGTATGGAAGCAATCCAAACATCAATTAGTCAGCACATGTCTATGGAAGAGGAACAAATATGCTGAAATGCTTGTGCAAGATAGTCCCAAATGAAAAAAAAAAAAAAAAAGCTTCTTCAAAGGATCATATTCACCTGGATGGAAGGAAAAAATACTGCCAAGGTCCTTAAAAGTTTTGAAGATAATCCTCAACTACAGTGCTGTGTGGATCCCACACATGGCCAATTAATAGATCGAACAGAAAAAAGGGTGGTGCACTTGTGAATCTTCTAAGACTGAAGAAAAGAAACATTTGGAGTCAGCTGTTGATCCAATTGTAGCTGAAGAGGCTGAAGAATGATCCAATTATGGCATAATGCTATCAAAAGAGAGTTGAATGATATAACTGAAGAGGAGCATGCTGAAGAAGAAATCTAATTCGACAATTTTAAATGCTTTATAAAAAGCATTCAGAGTGCTGGAGCCAATTCAAATTCAGATGGTTTTTATACAAAGCTGTGTTCACATGTTGACCAAATAATGGGCATCATACGGAAGCACTTTCATGGCAAGGAAGTTGAGGTTCTTTCTCTTGCTCGATCACTTAGTGAAGAAGAAGCGAGGTAATGTCGAAAGTATCAAACAACAATGCCAGAGAGTATTAGAGAAGATCAAAATCCGTTGTGATAAAAAACAGACAATGCCAGGTAAAGTCGATAGCAGTTTCTGCTTCATCAGTAGCTCGGCAAGACAATGAAGAAAGATTGATAGCGTGTTGGTGTACAAAAATATACAAAGCTGTCAGAATGAGAAGTTAGTCCAACTGAATCAATTAATGAATTAATAAATTCATCGGTTAATAGAGAACCCAGGGGGCATCGTCACAACTTCCCAGAGTAGAAGAACAAGAGTCAAAGTGAAGTTGCTCCACTCTCATATGAATCGGCTATTTCAAGAGCCTTAAGCGAACATAAACAAATATTGCCGAAGAAAGAAAAGCAAAACAAAGTATTGCCGAAGTCGAAGAAGGATGATATACTGCTTATGAGGAATCAATCGCTAGTTGCGGAGGCAATCAAACTGCCACAGGTACAGTATTCAAAGGAAATGAAGCAAAGAAGAAAAGAATATTCTACAAGAGATGATTGACAATAAATTGTCATAAAAGAAGACATGAGAAATAAAAGAGAAAGTAATGACATATGATCCCGAAGGAAAATGATCACTTGATAGAAGAATTACAGTGTCTTGATTCAGAAGATTCACGGCATAATTATTCACTGGGCAAGATAAGTAGTCTTCTCAAATGAGGTAATCATTGATTCCCCGCAATGATAATTGTTTATAATAATTGTCTATATCAAATTTTGCAGGTCAAAGTTAGAGGCAAAAGCAAGCACTAATGCTAACAAGCATTGACGATTACTATCAAGCATTAACGATTATCGCCGATAAGTAGAAGAGCAAAAGAATTGCAAAAAAAAAAAAAAAAAGGGTCATGTACTCTCCCTTGTACGAATGAATAAAGCATAAATTTTCAATTGACCTCGAATTTTAGGAGAAAGGAAAGGAGATAGAATTGAAGAAGAAAAGAAAAGTAAATGGCCTGAAGAATAAGTTATAAAATATGGTTGATAAAAGCAAAATTGTGGAGGAGGTATACGATATAAAAGACGAAATAAAAGTATACAGGCCTGATCAGTTCGAGACCGGGGGCAAAGCTAATCTTGAGCAAAACAGGCTTTCAAGCATATCAAGTCATTGACGTCGATGATTATTGCCAAGATTAGCACTTTCAGGCATAACAAATCATTGCTAAAGCAAAACAGGCTTTTAAGCATATCAAGTCATCGCCAAATACCAAGCGTTAATGGTCGCTATCAAGCGTTGATGATCGTTACCAAGCATTGATGACTGCTGTTAAGCATTGACAATTATCGCCAACGCCGAAGAAAAATTTCGCCAAGGCATGGAAAAGCTGTGTCAAAAGTTCGGCATTCGACATTCATTTTCAGCGCCTTACTATCCCCGGCCGATGGACTAGCATAGGCGTTCAATACAATGATCGTCAAAATACTCAAGAAGATGGTGACAGGGAGTAAACGTGATTGGGATGAAAAATTGCAAAAAGCATTATGGGCATACAGAACTACTCATCGCATAGCAACGGAGCAACACCGTATTATTAATCTATGGCATAGAGGCAGTCATCCCAATTGAAGTGCAAGCGGCTTCGCTCAGAACGACAGTATATCAATCCATAAAAGATGATGAACATGCAGGAATAAGGCTGAAAGAGTTAGATCTGCTTGATGAGAAATATCTAGCAGCGATTGCAATCATATCAGGCCAGGATATCGGCCGCTTTTGATAAACAAGTTAAACACCGCCCTTTCAAAAAAGGGAATATGGTGCTGATGTTGAAAAGACCTATAGTGGTCAAGCGCCAAACAGGGGGTAAGTTCGAGCCTAAATGGGATGGGCCGTATATAATAAAAGAAGTATACTCCAATGGGGCGTATAAAGTCGCAAATCAAGATGGGCAAGGTATCAGCATACCAATCAATGCTCGCTTCATCAAGAGATACTATCCCTAAAGAAGCTACTGATTTTGATCCAGAATATTATCAGCATAATGATTCTATATCAAAAGGGGGCAAGAAGGAATAAGATCATGTCCATACGTCATCGAAAGAATCTATAAAGAAGAAATTCGCGAGCATATCAACTATATTAGCAAGTATTCTGAAAAGAAAGTGATCATTGTCATCACCAAATAAGTTCGGCAGAGTTAATATCGTCTTGAAGATTCTCTTGAAGACATTGACAAGACTGATATATTATGAACAGCATGGACAGATCTTCTTGAAGATATTATCAGACAGATCTTCTAGAAGATTTTATAAGACGGATCCTCTTGAAGATATTATCAAAAAGCAGCGACGTATCAATCTCAATCAAAGAGGCAGTCTAGCTAAGCCAAATCCTAAAAGAGTCAAAATCCTAAAAGGGCCAAAATCCTAAAAGAGTCAAATCCTAAAAGAGCCAAATAAAAAAGGATCAAGCTCTAAGAAAGGGCTAAAAGCTCTAAAAGGATTAAACTCTGAAAGGATCAAGATCTCAAAGGATCAAAACTCTAAAAAGGATCAAGCTCTAAAAGAGCCGGCCAACTATACGTAAGACCTATGAAGATCGCCATTCGGGCAGCGGCGAGGAGTCAGTGGCCCTAAAAAGCCCGCGAAGACCATCGTGCGCACCCATGCGGGCAGCTGATGAAGTCAAGGATTCAAAGCCTAAAAGGCCATAAATCCGCGAAGACTAGTCACCGTAACTCCCATGCCGTCTGTATAGCTTCCGGCAGCGCCACGGGGAATGGATGAAATTGCCCTCCTGTAAATGGGCTCGACCTTGCAGATGAAGAAAACAGGGGCCGCAGTGCGAGCTTTATGCCAACCGTGCGTAAGACCCTCCAGATCTAGGGTTTGATTTCAGTAGTAACTCGTGAGGAAGGGCTTAAACCTACTCATTGATGGACTGACAACCCTATATTTGGTGCCCAAAGGTAGCCTTGCGAGCCCTGCGAACTTTAGAGAGTTACCGTGGCCAACCCTGTGCGTAAAACCAACAGTTCACCGCCCGGTAGCGTCAATGGGCCCCTCTGATGGACCTTGGCCGTGAGCTCAAGGCAGTGAAAAGCCCAAAAGCGAACTCTAGAGAGTTACAGCGGCCATCACATAAGACCCATAAGTGCTCCACTATTCAAGAGCTTAAACTGTGTGCGCGCGCTCCACTACTTATGAGCTTAAACTGTGTGGCTAGCCGAAATTGAAACTTAGCACCGCCAATCTAAACACTCACATATAGAATCCCGCACTAACAAAGCATAAAAGGTTTAAATACAGTCTAGTTCAGTCCAGTCCAGTTCAGTCCAATCTAGTTCAATCTAGACTAGTTAAGTCTAAGTCAAGTTCAGTCAGGTCAAGGTCAGTCTCGTCCAGTTAAAGTATGGTCAGTCAGTCTTGTCCAGTTAAAGTATGGTCAGTCAAAGTGCACTAGCACCACTGCTCAAAAAAAAAAAAAAAAAAAAAAAAAAAAAGAAGAAGAAGAGAAGCATAAAGCATTCAAAATGCTGCAAATACATATTTATATATGTTGAAATATATATGCAAAGATGCAATTGCCCGATGAAAATTTTAAATATGCAATTTAGATGTGCTTAAATATGCAATTGCCCGATGAAAATTTTAAATATGCAATTTAGATGTGCTTAAATATGCAATTGCCCGATGAAAATTCTAAATATGCAATTTAGATGTGCTTAAATATGCAATTGCCTGATGAAAATTTTAAATGTTGAGTAAAAATATATATATGCAAAGATGCGTTTCTCTTGAATCAGGTTCAGATGACAGTAACAACAAATGCCTTCATGATATTGGCAATTATCTACTCAAAGGTTCAAGCCTTCAAAGTCAATTAATACATTGATAAAAGTCATAAGGGATTCGAATATATTCTTTGAATTCGTTAAAGGAACAACAAAAGATTATTCATCCTTCAGAAGTATCAGCAGGCTTTACTATGGAAGTATTATCTTCTGAAGAAATCTTTATGCGACATTGACCAGAGAAGGGGGCAGGATCTATGTATTCAAAAGTAATCTATGCCTTGGTCTTTCTGATAATCTCTTATACGCGACAAAGGAGTTCATATGCTGAGAATTATGAATAATAATATCGCAAGATTCTAAGTACCAGATCTAATGAAGACAAGGAACAAATCGAATCATCATTGGGATCTATGAAAAAATATTGAGCACAAGCAAGAAATAGCTCAACGAAAAGATTCAGCGATTGAACCTTTGGAGCTGGAAACGATGTCTCCAAAAGCACGATTTAATGAGCAAAGAATGCAATTATGAAGCACGACAGCAAAGCGAATATCACTCTCAGCCTAAAAAGAGAAGAAACTCTCAATCTATTTCAAAATTATCAATTCTTCATAAAGCTAAATTGAAAAAAAAAATATAATGAAATAAGATACTAATTTTGATTAATTTGATAGGAAAGATTATCATTCGAAAAAGCTTGAGTTATGCAGATCATGAATAAAGGAAACGATCGAAAAGTTGTTGCGTCGGAGCAGCATTAAGGAACAACTCTTTGGACACAGAATTGAAGAAAAAGAGTTGCTGGAATTGATCAAAGAGACCGTTGTTGTTGAAAGAAAGTTCTCAAGTTGCTCAAAGACAAAGTCGTCACAGTTGTTACGGTTGCAAGTTTCGATGAAAAGAAAATTTCATCTTCTCTAAATAAAGCATCCGCTCTTCACTGCAAGCGGGGGGCAGTCAACTCCTCTGATCGAGCGCAATCATTCAAATCTTCCGTTCGAGCGCGATTGTTCAAATCCTCTAATCGAGCGCAGTTGTTCAAGTCTTCCGTGCGACCACAAGCATTCCAATCTTCGGTCAAATACGAGCATTCCAATCTTCAGTCAAATGCGAGCATTTCAGTCTTCTAGTCAAATACAAGCATTCCAGTATTCGGTCGAATATGAGCATTCCAATCTTCAGTCAAATATGAGCACTAAAGTCTTCTGGTCAAGAATGATCATCCAGTCTGCCATGCAAATATGATCATCCAATCATTCTTCAGTTGCAGTTCATTCAAGATTCTTCAGGCGGAGGAAGATCGATCCTCCATTTGATTTCAGAAATCAATCAAAGAAGGATCGAGGGGGCATCTGTTGAGGCACAAAAATATCTCATTGCAGTGGTCAGAGAATTCCATGACCGGGGGTATTTTGGTAATTTTCATGTCCGGGGGTATTTTGGTAATTTTCATGTATATAAGCAAACATGTATTATGGCGAATCCTTTCGCCAAACAAGTATTTTATCTATATACCATATATTCATACATCAAATAATCATGGCAAACACATTTCCAAAATGTGTACGTATACGGTATTTCTACGTATACCTAGAGTATGTAAAATTCCATATTTTGCATCTTTAATCGAAACAGAAAACGGAAAGCACTTTGTCCATGTGCAATTACATGCAGATCATGAATCTATCATTATCTGACATTGAAAGCGTTGAAAACCGTAACCTATACACCTAAAGTCCTCACCTTGCACCTTAGAATCACAACAAATCAGCAAGGTTCAAAGGGCTTCCGTATTCGGCAGTTTTATCTTCTAGAGAGTGAAACTGGTTAGCTATTTCATAACCTATAACCCTCACTCACCCAAACAGATCTAGGGTTAGGGTTTCTCACCTTAAAACAGAGTCGGTATCGCCGGGAAAGCGTCTAGGAAGAGGTGGTGCAGCCCGTGTGGTGATCGAAAGCAGTAGGAGGAAGATGCTCCCACAACTCTTAAGCTCTCTCTCCCTTTTTCCTCTCTCTCCTTAGGGTTTTATCCCAAATTCGTATGGCTATGAGAGGGGTTGTTTTAAGGCCCTTATATAGCCTAAAAACTCTCAGGAATAGACTTATGTTCAAGGCTTACTTACATTGTAAGCAAATCGGCGTTGTTCCAGCTCAAAAGAGGGTTTCTGGCGGCCCTCCTTGAGCCAAACGTCGGACTTAAGCTCACAATCCATGGATCTACGTGGGGTTATGTTTTCGTCTCGATCGGATTCCCAGATCACGCGTGGCAGACCATTTTCAGTTCAACGGTCAGTGGGCCTCGATCCGAAATTCCAAGTACATGTAAATGTTCCTGAAATTTTTCCTGATCCGAGGGTGTAATTTGGTCTGATTCTGACGGTCTGGTTGCTTAATACTGATCCGCAAGTGAGTGGTGCCAGATCACTATTCAAGATATTTATTTTGTAAAGAAAACAGAGGTTTTCACACTCCCTCACTCCGGACTCAAGCGAATGGCCGTGGGACATCGTCTGGACTTGATTTCCGAGATGGTTGTCAAGCCCAGTGAGGCGGTCCTAGTTCCTTA
Source organism: Magnolia officinalis (assembly GCA_021015155.1). NCBI lineage: Eukaryota > Viridiplantae > Streptophyta > Magnoliopsida > Magnoliales > Magnoliaceae > Magnolia > Magnolia officinalis. The sequence continues at coordinate 75,593 of JAJHSJ010001460.1, read as the reverse complement.
ACTTCGTGTTCATCGGACTTTCGATGTGCGGTCTAGACCTGATACGAAGTATCAATTCATTCCCGAGAGCAGTCGGGTAATGAGTTTGATCCTAGACTTTAGGGTAACCTAGAGTCAATGATTTTGCAAGTTTTGGGTCTGCAGATCGTATTTAAAGCGATTCCATCGGATTTTATGGCTAATCTAGTTTATCACTTAGTTAGCTTTGTTAAATTTCTAAAGGATTTAACCCTAAGTGATTTCTGGTCGAGGTGGTACTCGAACCATAGTACGGAAATTTACGGGTCGTTACAGGAATGGTAACTTGTCAAGCTTCCAAATGGGATCAAAATTGCCTAATTCAGAGACCGTTCGATATCCCAAGAGCACGTTGGAACTCATCGATTGTCATTTTTCATTATGGATTGTCAATCATTCGAAATTGTGCGACACAACGGAGACGCCTATAATTCCATCATTTGATGTCGGATTGGGTCGATTTTCGGACATCTGAATGGTATTTTAGTGTTCTTTCATTCTTGACAAGGAATCGTCCTATTATGAGACCAATTGGGCATCTTTAAGTTGGATCGCATTCGTGGATCCTGAATGTTTCCATCATCTCCTTGTCCAATAGTAACCCTCATAACTCTCTCTTCAGAGGTCGAATTTAGACTATTTGAGGTCATTGAAATGGTAACTTATCAAGCTTCCAAATGGGACCAAAATTGCCTAATTCAGAGACCGTTTGATATCCCAAAAGCACGTTGGAACTCTTCGATCGTCATTTTTCAATATGGATTGTTAATCTTTCAAAATTGCGTGATCCAACGGAGACGCCTATAAATCCATCATTTGATGTCGGCTTGGGTCGATTTTTGGTCATCTGAATGGTACTTTAGTGCTCTTTCATTCTAGACTGGAATCGTCATATTCTGAGACAATTTGGGCATCTTTAAGTTAGATTGTAGTCGTAGATCCTGAATGTTTCCATCATCTCCTTGTCCAATAGTAACCCTCATAACTCTCTCTTCAGAGGTCGAATTTAGACTATTTCAGGTCATTGGAATGGTAACTTGTCAAGCTTCCAAATGGGACCAAAATTGCCTAATTCAAAGATCGTTCGATATCCCAAAAGCACGTTGGAACTCTTCGATCGTCATTTTTCAATATGGATTGTTAATGTTTCCAAATTACGTGATCCAATGTAGACCCCTATAACTCCATCATTTGATGTCGGACTGGGTCAATTTTTTGTCATCTGAATGGTACTTTAGAGCTCCTTCATTCTTGACTGGAATCGTCGTATTCTGAGACCATTTGGGCATCTTTAAGTTGGATCGCAGTCGTGGATCCTGAATGTTTCCATCATCTCCTTGTCCAATAGTAACCCTCATAACTCTCTCTTCAGAGCTCGAATTTAGGCTATTTTAGGTCATTGGAATGGTAACTTGTCAAGCTTCCAAATGGGACAAAAATTGCCTAATTCAGAGACCGTTCGATGTCCCAAAAGCACGTTGGAACTCTACGATCGTCATTTTTCAATACGGATTGTTAATCTTTCAAAATTGCGCGATCCAACGGAGACGCCTATAACTCCATCATTTGATGTCGGCTTGGGTCGATTTTTGGTCATCTGAATGGTACTTTAGTACTCTTTCATTCTTGACTGAAATCATCGTATTATGGGACCATTTAGGCATCTTTAAGTTGTATCGTAGTTGTGGATCCTGAATGTTTCCCTCATCTCCTTGTCCAATAATAATAACCCTCATAACTCTCTCTTCAGAGGTTAAATTTAAACTATTTCAGGTCATTGGAATGGTAACTTGTCAAGCTATCAAATGGGACAAAAATTGCCTAATTCAGAGACCGTTCGATGTCCCAAAAGCACGTTAGAACTCTTCGATCGTCATTTTTCAATACGGATTGTTAATCTTTCAAAATTGCACGAGCCAACAGAGACGCCCATAACTCCATCATTTGATGTTGGCTTGGGTCGATTTTAGATCATTTGAATTGTACTTTAGTGCTCTTTCATTCTTGACTGGAATCATCGTATTCTGAGACCATTTGGGCATGTTTAAGTTTGATTGCAGTCGTGGATCCTGAATGTTTCCCTCATCTCCACGTCTAATAATAGTAACCCTCATAACTCTCTCTTCAGAGGTCGAATTTAAACTATTTCAGGTCATTGGAATGGTAACTTATCAAGCTTCCAAATGGTATCAAAATTGCCTAATTCAGAGACCGTTCGATATCCCAAGAGCACGTTGGAACTCATCGATCGTCATTTTTCATTATGGATTGTCAATCATTCGAAATTGTGCGACCCAACGGAGACGCCTATAACTCCATCATTTGATGTCAAATTGGGTCAATTTTTGGACATCTGAATGGTTCTTTAGTGTTCTTTCATTCTTGACAGGAATCGTCGTATTATGAGACCATTTGTACATCTTTAAGTTGGATCGCAATCGTGGATCCTGAATGTTTCCATCATCTCCTTGTCCAATAGTAACCCGCATAACTCTCTCTTCAGAGGTCGAATTTAGGCTATTTCAGGTCATTGGAATGGTAATTTGTCAAGCTTCCAATTGGGACAAAAATTGCCTAATTCAGAGACCGTTCGATGTCCCAAAAGCACGTTGGAACTCTTCGATCGTTATCTTTCAATTCGGATTGTTAATCTTTCAAAATTGCGCGATCCAACAGAGATGCATATAACTCCATCATTTGATGTCAGCTTGGGTCAATTTTGAACATCTGAATGGTACTTTAGTACTCTTTCATTCTTGACTAGAATCGTCGTATTCTGAGACCATTTGGGCATCTTTAAGTTAGATTGCAGTCATGGATCCTGAATGTTTCCCTCATCTCCTTGTCCAATAATAATAACCCTCATAACTCTCTCTTCAGAGGTTAAATTTAAACTATTTCAGGTCATTGGAATGGTAACTTGTCAAGCTATCAAATGGGACAAAAATTGCCTAATTCAGAGACCGTTTGATGTCCCAAAAGCATGTTGGAACTCTTCGATCATCATTTTTCAATACGGATTGTTAATCTTTCAAAATTGCGCGATCCAACGGAGACGCCCATAACTCCATCATTTGATGTTGGCTTGGGTCGATTTTTGATCATCTGAGTGGTACTTTAGTGCACTTTCATTCTTGACTGGAATCATCATATTCTGAGACCATTTGGGCATGTTTAAGTTTGATTGCAGTCGTGGATCCTGAATGTTTCCCTCATCTCCATGTCGAATAATAGTAACCCTCACAACTCTCTCTTAAGAGGTCGAATTTAAACTATTTCAGGTCATTGGAATGGTAACTTGTCAAGCTTCCAAATGGGATCAAAATTGCCTAATTCAGAGACCGTTCGATATCCCAAGAGCACGTTGGAACTCATCGATCGTCATTTTTTATTATGGATTGTCAATCATTCGAAATTGTGCGACCCAACAGAGACGCTATAATTCCATCATTTGATGTCGGATTGGGTCGATTTTTGGACATCTGAATGGTACTTTAGTGTTCTTTCATACCTGACTGGAATCATCGTATTACGAGACCAATTGGGCATCTTTAAGTTGGATTGCATTCGTGGATCCTGAATGTTTCCATCATCTCCTTGTCCAATAGGAACCCTCATAACTCTCTCTTCAGAGGTCGAATTTAGACTATTTGAGGACATTGGAATGGTAACTTATCAAGCTTCCAAATGGGACCAAAATTGCCTAATTCAGATACCGTTTGATATCCCAAAAGCACGTTGGAACTCTTCGATCGTCATTTTTCAATATGGATTGTTAATCTTTCAAAATTGCGTGATCCAACGGAGACGCCTATAACTCCATCATTTGATGTCGGCTTGGGTCAATTTTTGGTCATCTGAATGGTACTTTAGTGCTCTTTCATTCTAGACTGGAATCGTCATATTCTGAGACAATTTGGGCATCTTTAAGTTAGATTGTAGTCGTTGATCCTGAATGTTTCCATCATCTCCTTGTCCAATAGTAACCCTCATAACTTTCTCTTCAGAGGTTGAATTTAGACTATTTCAGGTCATTGGAATGGTAACATGTCAAGCTTCCAAATGGGACCAAAATTGCCTAATTCAAAGACCGTTCGATATCCCAAAAGCATGTTGGAACTCTTCGATCGTCATTTTTCAATACGGATTATTAATGTTTCCAAATTACGTGATCCAATGGAGACGCCTATAACTCCATCATTTGATGTCGGATTGGGTCAATTTTTTGTCATCTGAATGGTACTTTAGTGCTCGTTCATTCTTGACTGGAATCGTAATATGCTGAGACCATTTGGGCATCTTTAAGTTGGATCGCAGTCGTGGATCCTGAATGTTTCCATCATCTCCTTGTCCAATAGTAACCCTCATAACTCTCTCTTCAGAGGTCGAATTTAGACTATTTCAGGTCATTGGAATGGCAACTTGTCAAGCTTCCAAATGGGACCAAAATTTCCTAATTCAGAGACCGTTCCATAACCCAAAAGCACATTGGAACTCTTCGATCGTCATTTTTCAATATGGATTGTTAATCTTTCCAAATTGCACGATCCAACGGAGTCGCCTATAACTCCATCATTTGACATCGGATTGGGTCGATTTTTCGTCATCTGAATGGTACTTTAGTGCACTTTCATTCTTGACTGAAATAGTCATTTTGCAAGACCATTTGGGCATATTTAAGTTGGATCGTAGTCGTCGGTCCTGAATGTTTCCTTCATCTTCTTGTCCAATAATAACCCTCATAACTCTCTCTTCAGAGGTCAAATTTAGACTATTTCAACTCATTGGAATGGTAACTTGTTAAGCTTCCATTTTGGACCAAAATTGCTTAATTCAGAGACTGTTAGATATCCCAATAGCACGTTGGAACTCTTCGATCGTCACTTTACAATATGGATTGTTAATCTTTCCAAATTGCGCGATCCAACAGAGACGCCTATAACTCCAACATTTGATGTCGGATTGGGTCAATTTTTGGTCATCTGAATGGTACTTTAGTACTCTTTCATTCTTGATGGGTATCGTCGTATTTCGAGACCATTCGGGCAATTAAAAGTTGGATCGCAGTCGTCGGTCCAGAATGTTTCCTTCAACTTCTTGTCCAAGAGTAACCCACATAACGCTCTCTACAGAGGTCGAATGTAGACTATTTTAGGTCATTGGATTGGTAACTTCTCAAGCATCCAAGTGGGACCAAATTTACTAAATTCAGAAACTGTTCGATATCCTAAAAGCACGTTGGAACTCTTCGATCGTCATTTTTCTATATGGATTGTTAATCTTTCCAAATTGCACGATCCAACGGAGACGCTTATAACTCCATCATTTGATGTCGGATTGGGTCGATTTTCGGTCATCTGAATGGTACTTTATCGCTCTTTCATTCTTGACTGGAATCGTCGTATTCTGAGACCATTTGGGCATCTTTAAGTTGGATCGCAGTCGTTGATCCTAAATGTTTCCATAATCTCCTTGTCCAATAGTAACCCTCATAACTCTCTCTTTAGAGGTGGAATTTAGACTATTTCAGGTCATTCGAAAGGTAACTTGTCGAGCTTCCAAACGAGACCAAAATTGCCAAATTCAGAGACCGTTCGATATCCCAAAAGCACGTTGGAACTCTTCGATCATCATGTTTCAATATGGATTGTTAATCATTCTAAATTGCTCGATCCAACGGAGACGCCAATGACTCCATCATTTGATGTCGGATTGGGTCGATTTTTGGTCATCGGAATGGTCTTTAGTGCTCTTTCATTCTTGACTGGTATCGTCGTATTCCGAGACCATTTGGGCAACTAAAAGTTGAATCGCAGTCGTCGGTCCTGAATGTTTCCTTCATCTCCTTGTCTAATAGTAACCCTCATAACACACTCTTCGGAGGTCAAATTTTATTTCAGGTCATTGGAATGGGAACTTGTCAAGCTTCCAAATGGGACCAAATTTGCCAAATTCAGAGACCGTTCGATATCCCAAAAGCACGTTGGAACTCTTCGATCGTGATTTTTCAATATGGATTGTTAATCTATCTAAATTGCGCGATCCAACGGACACGCATATAACTAAATCATTTGATGTCAACTTGGGTAGATTTTGGGCCATCTGAATGGTACTTTAGTGCTCTTTCATTCTTGACTGGTATAGTCATATTCCAAGACCATTTGGGCATCCTTAAGTTGGATCGCAGTCGTCGGTCCTGAATGTTTCCTTCATTTCCTTGTCCAATAGTAACCCACATAACTCTCTCTTCACAGGTCAAATTTATACTATTTCAAGTCATTCGAATGATAACTTGTCAATCTTCCAAATGGGACACAATTTTCCAAATTCGGAGACATTTCGATATCCCAAAAGCACGTTGGAACTCTTTGATCATCATTTTTCAATATGGATTAATAATCATTCCAAATTGCGTGATCCAACGGAGACGCTTATGACTCTATCATTTGATTTCGGATTGGGTCGATTTTTGGTCATCTGAATGGTACTTTAGTGCTCTTTAATTCTTGAATGGAATCGTCGTATTCTGAGACCATTTGGGCATCTTTAAGTTAGATTGCAATCGTAGATCCTGAATGTTTCCATCTCCTTATCCAATAGTAACCCTCATAACTCTCTCTTCAGAGGTCGAATTTAGACTATTTCAGGTCATTGGAATGGTAACTTGTGAAGCTTCCAAATGGGACCAAAATTGACTAATTCAAAGACCGTTCGATATCCCAAAAGCATGTTGGAACTCTTCGATCGTCATTTTTCAATACGGATTGTAAATCTTTCCAAATTGCGGATCCAACGTAGACGCCAATAACACCATCATTTGATGTCTGATAGGGTCAATTTTTGGTCATCTGAATGGTACTGTAGTGCTCTTTCATTCTTGACTGGTATCGTCATTTTCCAAGACCATTTGGGCATATTTAAGTTGGATTGTAGTCGTCGGTCCTGAATGTTTTCTTCATCTTCTTGTCCAATAGTAACCCTCATAACTCTCTCTTCAGAGGTTGAATTTAGACTATTTCAACTCATTGGAATGGTAACTTGTCAAGCTTCCAAATGGAACCAAAATTTCTTAATTCAGAGACCGCTCGATATCCCAAAAGCACGTAAAACTCTTCGATCATCATTTTTCAATATGGATTGTTAGTCTTTCAAAATTACGCGATCAAACGGAGACTCCTATAACTCCATCATTTGTTGTCGGATTGGGTCGATTTTCGATCATCTGAATGCTACTTTAGTACTCTTTCATTCTTGACTGGTATCGTCGTATTCCGAGACTATTTTGGCAACTTAAAGTTGGATCACAGGCGTCGGTACGGAATATTTCGTTCAACTTCTTGTCCAATAGTAACCCTCATAACTATCTCTTCAGAGGTCAAATTAGACTACTTCAGGACATTGGAATGGTAACTTGTCAAGCTTCCAAATGGGACCAAATTTACATAATTCAGAGACCGTTCGATATCCCAAAAGCATGTTGGAACTCTTCGATCGTCATTTTTCAATATGGATTGTTAATCTTTCCAAATTGCACGATCCAATGGAGACGCCTATAACTCCATCATTTGATGTCGGATTGAGTCGATTTTTGGTCATCTAAATGGTACTTAAGTACTCTTTCATTCTTGACTAAAATCGTCGTATTCTGAGACCATTTGGGCATCTTTAAGTTGGATCGCAGTCGTGGATCCTGAATGTTTCCATCATCTCCTTGTCCAATAGTAACCCTCTTAACTCTCTCTTCAGAGGTCGAATGTAGACTATTTCAGGTCATTGGAATGGTAACTTGTCAAGCTTCCAAATGGGACCAAAATTGCCTAATTCAGAGACCGTTCGATATCCCAAAAGCATGTTGGAACTCTTTGATCGTCATTTTTCAATATGGATGGTTAATCTTTCCAAATTGCGCGATAGAACAGAGAGGCCTATAACTCGATCATCTGATGTCGGATCGGGTCAATTTTTGGCCATCTGAATGTTAATTTAGTGCTCTTTCATTCTTGACTGGAATCATCATTTTTCAAGACCATTTTGGCATATTTAAGTTGGATCATAGTCGTCGGTCCTGAATGTTTCCTTCATCTTCTTGCTAATAGAAACCCTCATAACTCTCTCTTCAGAGGTCGAATTTAGACTATTTCAACTCATTGGAATGGTAACTTGTCATGCTTCCATTTAGAGCAAAATTGGTTAATTCAGAGACCGTTTGATATCCTAAAAGCACGTTGGAACTCTTCGATCGTCATTTTTCAATATGTATTGTTAATCTTTCACAATTGCACGATCCAACGGAGACGCCTATAACTCCATCATTTGATGTCGGATTGGGTCGATTTTTGGTCATCTGAATGGAACTTTAGTACTCTTTCATTCTTGACTGGTATCGTCGTATTCCGAGACCATGTGGGCAACTAAAAGTTGGATCGCAGTCGTCGGTCCTGAATGTTTCCTTCAACTTCTTGTCCAATAGTAACCCACATAACTCTCTCTTTAGTGATCGAAAGTAGACAATTTCAGGTCATTGGATTGGTAACTTCTCAAGTTTCCAAATGGGACCAAATTTACATAATTCAGAGACGGTTCAATATCCCAAAAGCACGTTGGAACTCTTCGATCGTCATTTTTCAATATAGATTGTTAATCTTTCCATATTGCGCAATCCAATGGAGACGCCTATAACTCCATCATTTGATGTCGGATTGGGTGGATTTTTTGTCATCTGAATGGTACTTTAGTGCTCTTTCATTCTTGACTGGAATCATCATATTTTGAGACCATTTGGGCATCTTTAAGTTGGATTGCAGTTGTGGATCCTGAATGTTTCCATCATCTCCTTGTCCAATAGTAACCCTCATAACTCTCTTCGGAGGTCGAATTTAGACTATTTCAAGTCATTAGCATGGTAAATTGTTAAGCTTCCAAATGGGTCCAAAATTGCCTAATTGAGAGACTGTTCGATATCCCAAAAGCACGTTGGAACTCTTCAATCATCATTTTTCAATATGGATTGTTAATCTTTCCAAATTTTGTGATCCAATGGAGACGCCTATAACTCCTTCATTTGATGTTGGCTTGGGTCGATTTTTGGTCATCCGAATGGTCTTTAGTGCTCTTTCATTCTTGACTGGTATCATCATATTCCGAGACCATTTGGGCATCTTTAAGTTAGATTGCAGTCATGGATCCTGAATGTTTCCCTCATCTCCTTGTCCAATAATAATAACCCTCATAACTCTCTCTCTTCAGAGGTTAAATTTAAACTATTTCAGGTCATTGGAATGGTAACTTGTCAAGCTATCAAATGGGACAAAATTTACCTAATTCAGAGACCGGTCGATGTCCCTGTTGAGGCATAAAATAAGCAAAGAAGTGAAGACAAGAAAAATCAAGAAATCAATTTGAAAGATCAAAGAAATCAGCTTCAAGACCACTTTGCGCGGGTTCGCGCAAAGTGAAATGGTTGGCCAGACCGCGCAAAGGGAATGGTTTGCGCAGGAGGTTATGAAGACACTTTGCGCGGGGACTGATAGTTTGCGCGAGACCGCGCAAAGCATATCGTTTGCGCGTGTCCGCGCAAAGTATATGACGGTGGGATCAAAAAGGTTGGTTGATTATTTTGTCCCACATCGACCAGAACAGAGATTTCCATTGAAGAAAATGTCTATAAATACCCCGTTCCTCCTCTCAAAAGTGGTGGGAAGATTTCAGAAGTGAAAGAAAGACGAAAGAGAAGACAGAAGGTGCGGAGTATTGGACTCCTGCACTTTGCGCGACCGCGCGCAAAGGAGTATTGGACTCCTGAAGTTTGTGTGCTGATCCACGCAAAGCAGCATAGGGCTGAGATAGTTTGCGCGGACCCGCGCAAAGCATATCGTTTGCGCGGACCCGCGCAAACTGACTGCTGGGCAGTCTATAACAGCAACAGGGCTGTTATGCTATCAGAATGGCTCGAGTCTTCAAGTCTTCAGGATCTTCTTGTTCAGGAGAAAAGGAAGAATCATCGACGAAAAGGCGTGTTCCTCCTAAGTTTCAGGAGATGACTGAAATAGCGTTGTTATGCTGCCGGAATCTCTGTCCTCTTGAAGAGTATTGGTCAATTCATCCATTCCTCCTAAGTCATAGGAGATGATTGAGAATGGCGCTGTTATGCTGCCAAAATTTATATTTAACTATGATAACTGTAACTTGTAACGAATTCTTTGAAAACTATCTTAGAATCAAGGGATACTTGAGGATGTAAATGAATTCAGAATCAATGAAGTGTGATGATTGTTTCTGTAATTATTTCATTGTTATGATTAAATAAGATAATTTCCAAATCAAATACTTTGTTCTCTTATCGAAACAAAATGGCGACTCCACTGGAGAATTATATCTTATTTAATACTAACATTGGAAAGTTGCAAGACTCTCATTACTATTTTTGGCGTCTTCTAAACGCCAAAATGGTGACTCTTAGTGGGAACATCCTCCCTTTCATCTCTAAGATAGTTTACTTAATTTTCCATATACTAATTTCATGAATGTTTTGTTATTGAAGGTACCCAAATTCAATCACACTACATTGCTAATGGCTAACGTTGCGAGAAAAGTGAACTTCCGATTCACCGCTACTGGATTTGTAATTGAATATGCGCCGAACCAAACTCCTAAGTATACAAAAGCAAGCACTACAAGCAGGCGCAAAGCGACTCAAGTAACAGTGGGAGTTATTTCCATCTCACCTCAACCACAAGAAAATGATGAGAATTGGACTTTGGTCCTGTCCAAGAAAACAAAAGCAAAGACTTTAAAGAACCGCAAAGCGAAAGTACTTGTACCAAGAACTGAGGGACCGGTCACGCGTAGCATAGCTAGAAGAAAACCTGAGCTCGCTCCTCCGGCAATTTATCCCGAACAAGCTACTTCGCAGTTCTCGTTGCGTGATTTTCCGGCTTTGGTTGCTCCAAAGACTAAATGGACAGAATCGTAGAAAGGCAAAGCACTAATGATAGGATCACCGATGCTTGTGTCACCTCAGACAAGTTCGCCCATAACTGTATCACCCTGATCGGTTAAAAGCACGGGAAGTACACAAGAATCAAACGAGACTCCAATGTCTCCCCTCTTTATAAGTCCTGTTACGTCAACATATTCGCGTTTTACTCAAAAAACAGCTTCGACAAACAGTCAAGAGGCCGCAGTATATATGGCAGAAACGGGTCAAGGAAATAGGCCATCTACTGAAGAACGTGTTGATCAAATGGTAGAGGCACAAAGAGTGCTAATGGATGAATGCCGGAACCTCAGAGAAGCTCTGGCAACTCTGGCACATAATGTAGCCCAAATAGTGGCTCCACCCATGATGGGGGCAACGAATGGACAAGAGAACCAACCTGAAGGCTCTCGTCCGCAAGAGATAGGATCACGAGGATCAGTTCCAGCAGCAAGAGCTATAACACAAGATGATGTAAGACAAGTCGTCGAAGAAGCAGTCAGAATAGAAAGAGAGCGAGCGAATACCGGTCGTTTCAGATACCGAACACCCTATCCGAGAGAGGTAGAGGATGTTCCGTTTCCAGCCAATTTTAAACATCCAGATTTCCAAAAATTTAATGGAGAAGGATCACCAGAAGAACACCTGATGCATTTCATCACCAGCATGGGAAACTTCTCCACAATACCTCAATACTGTTTACACTTATTTGGATCATCGTTGACAAGTAAAGCTTTCAAGTGGTATTCAAATTTAGCACCAGGGTCTATACGCACATGGGAAGAAATGCAAGATGCTTTCATGTCAAACTTTTTCTCATCAGAACGCGATGTTAGTATCACAGAATTAGCTTCAGTGCGACAGCGAGAAGGAGAACCAGTTGAAAAATTCATAGACAGATGGAAGACGCTGGGGGCATCGTGTAGGCAGTTACCGGAAGAAAAGGAACAAGTCAAAATGTGTCTGAACTCTATGGAAACAGGAATTGCGTTCGGACTCACCAGCGCTGATATCGGAACCTTCCGCGATTTGGCTACCAAAGCCCATGCATTAGAATTAATGACTCGTAAGATGCCAGCATTTCATTATGAAACTGTCAGAAGAATACCTGGCAGGACAACCGTCAATACCATCGATCGGGATAAGAAAAATCAAGAAGCGAAGGGCTCAAGAGACAAAAGGCCGGAAGGAAAAGAAAACTGGAATCAATCAAGGGACCGATACGGTGGAAAAAAGCTTAGAATGCTCGATTCTCATGAAGGATTTGAATTTGACAGAGAGGACGTGGTGCCTATGATGCAACAATTGTTAAAAGCAGGCACCCTGGAATTACCGGAACCGAAACGCCCTGAAGATGTAACAAGAACCCGAGAAAGAAACTTTTGCCGTTATCATCGTTTAGTGGGACATCCGACAGAAAATTGTTACACGTTAAAGTGCATCATACAGCGAATGATAAATAGAGGAGATATAATAACCAGCGAAAACAAAGAAAAGAATACAAGGGCGACAGTAAATGTATTGTCAATACAAGAAAAGACTCGAGAAATGAAAGAGAAGGGAGACCGAAGGCCGACAAGAAATGCGACAATGATTACGTTGCGATCGGGGAAACAGATAACGAGTCCGATAAAGCAAAAAGCAGAAATCATAGGGAAAGAAGTGATTGAAAAGCAGAACATCAAGGATAAAAGTAGAAATGAAGATACAACGACAAAAGTGGCTTACGATGTAGTTAGTCACTTGAAAGGTATATCGGCACGTTTGAGTATTTATGATGCGCTCAAGTTATCAGAAGAGTTTCGACAGAGTTTGATTCAAGCACTGGCTGATCACGATGTGAGAGAAACTTTACTGACAGAAATGAAGAATGAAAGAAGCAAGGAAAAAATGGATTGTCTACCAGTGATATCTTTTTCTGATGATGATTTAATCGGTGAAACAGAACATAACAGGCCATTGATGATAGAAGGGTATATTTGTGAAAAGAAGATAAAACGGATCATGATAGACAATGGGTCAGCAGTGAATCTTTTGCCACTCTCCATGATTACTAAATTGGGTTATCGCCGTTCAGATTTGCGCCCCAGCGGAATGATAATACAAGGGTTTAATCAAGATGGACAACGCGCGCTCGGTAAAATTACAGTAACATTGGAAGTAGGAGAATTAATCACTTCTGTTGTATGTCACGTTATAAATGCTGTGACGACATATAACCTTCTCTTGGGAAGGCCATGGATACATCAGTACAATATTGTACCTTCTACTCTACACCAATGTTTTAAATATTACAAGGATGGAATGCAGTGTAAAGTAATAGCTGATGCGAAACCATATACAGAAGCTGAGTCTTTCTTTGCAGATGCTAGCTATTATAAATGTTTCTCTAAGGAAGCAGGAAATGATGATAGAAAGGGAATCTTGAAAGATGTCTAAATAAATAAAGCTAGAGAAGAAAGGGCGGAGTCTTCTGAGACTACAGGAGCAAGGAAAAAGTTTTATTTTATACCAAAGTGCCTGAGACAACCTGGACAACCGCCGTTAACATTGTTATCGACAGAACAGTTGAAAGTCTTACAGTCCAATTACACGATGCCCTTACCCAATATCGAAAGATGTAAACCATTTGCAGTCGCCCCAAGCACATTTCAAGTCAGAGCCAGTGCAAAATATCCTGAAGCAATAAAGTTCCACGTTGCAGCAGAGGTGAAGAATGAAAACACAAGCAATATATATCATGGAGAGTTAGCACTGCAGAATTTGAGAAAATACAGTGCAGTAAGCAAGAAAATCATGAAAAATATGGGTTTTGATTGTGACAAGCCTACTGGACTGAATCATGGGAAAGGAATTCAAATCCCTCTCGGAGTCAATCAAGAGAAACGGAGAAAATTCCAAGGATTAGGAGCAGAATCATCAGTAAATATGATATCAGTAGATATGATTCCAGCCAAACAGATATCAGAACAAGATGCTAAGATAGTCAAGTGTCCTGAAAACGCTCCAAGACAAATAGAAGACGGAGGACAGCCGACGATATATGGCTTGCGAGAAATAAATTTGGGGACAGTAGAAGAGCCAAGGAACACATTTATCAGTGTCAGTCTTTCAGATCAGGAATTTGAGAAATATGGCCAGCTTCTCAGAGAAAATAAAGATGTCTTCGCTTGGACATATGAAGAAATGCCAGGATTGGAACCCTCTGTAGCAATGCATCGATTAAATATTTCCAAAGAAAAGAAACCGGTAAAGCAAGCTCAAAGGCGATTCCACCCAGACCTGATTCCATTAATCGAAAAAGAAGTAAATAAATTAATAAAGGTTGGATTCGTCAGAGAAGTTAAATATCCCAAGTGGATATCAAACATTGTTCCAGTGAAAAAGAAGAATGGGCAGATTAGAGTGTGCATCGACTTCAGAGATCTGAATGAAGCATGTCCAAAAGATGACTTCCCCCTTCCAATAACAGAATTATTAATTGATAGCACTACTCAGTATGCTATTATGTCTTTTATGGACGGATACGCAGGTTATAATCAAATCAGGATGGCGCCCGAAGATGAAGAGGCAACGGCTTTCAGAACACCGCTTGGAATTTATTGTTATAAAGTTATGCCTTTCGGTCTCAAAAATGCTGGGGCAACATATCAAAGGGCAATGAAAAATATTTTTCAAGATATGATGCACAAACATGTTGTTTCGACAAGAAAACAAAACATATTTGATTTGGGAGAATCATCTTATTCAATCATTACAATGAAATAATTACAGAAACAATCATCACACTTCATTGATTTTGAATTCATTTACATCCTCAAGTATCCCTTGATTCTAAGATAGTTTATAAAGAATTCGTTACAAGTTACAGTTATCGTAGTTAAATATAAATTTTGGCAGCATAACAGCGCCAATCTGAATCATCTCCTGAAACTTAGGAGGAATGGATGAATTGACCAATAGTCTTCAAGAGGACGGAGATTCCGACAGCATAACAGTGCTATTTCAGTCATCTCCTGAAACTTAGGAGGAACACGCCTTTTCGTCGATGATTCTTCCTTTTCTCCTGAACAAGAAGAACCTGAAGACTTGAAGACTCGAGCCATTCTGACAGCATAACAGCCCGTTGCTGTTATAGACTGAGCAGCAGTCGGTTTGCGCGGATCCGCGCATATACTTTGCGCGGGTCCGCGCAAACTATCTTAGCCCTATGCTGCTTTGCGCGGATTAGCGCACAAACTTCAGGAGTCCAATACTCCTTTGCGCGCGGTCGCGTAAAGTGCAGGAGTCCAATACTCCGCACCTTCTGTCTTCTCTTTTATCTTTCTTTCACTTCTGAAATCTTCCAACCCCTTTTGAGAGGAGGAA
Organism: Magnolia officinalis; assembly: GCA_021015155.1. NCBI lineage: Eukaryota > Viridiplantae > Streptophyta > Magnoliopsida > Magnoliales > Magnoliaceae > Magnolia > Magnolia officinalis. The sequence continues at coordinate 60,232 of JAJHSJ010001460.1, read as the reverse complement.
CGGGGTATTTATAGACATTTTCTTCAATGGAAATCTCTGTTCTGGTCGATGTGGGACAAAATAATCAAACAACCCTTTTGATCCCAACATCATACTTTACGCGCGCAAACGATATGCTTTGCGCGGTCTCGCGCAAACTGTCATTCCCCGCGCAAACTGTCTTCATTGACCCCTCGCGCAACCTATTCACTTTACGCGGTTTGGCGCAACTGTTTCACTTTGCGCGAGTCCGCGCAAAGTGGTCTTGAAGCTGATTTCTTTATTTTCAAAATTGATTTCTTGATCTTTCTCATCTTCATTTCCTTGCTTATTTTATGCCTCAACAGATGCCCCCTTGATCCGTTCTTTGCTTTTTCCAAAAATTCAAAGAAAAGGATCAACCAGTTATCTTCTGCAGAGTTTGCGCGACCCCGCGCAAAGCTCCGGTCGAGTACTGTACTCGGCCATAAAGGCTATAAATAGTCCAACTACTTAGTCATTTTCACGAACCATTCTCTGCTGAAACTCTACTCTGGCGATTTTCTTCCGCGCAAACCTCCGGCTTTGCGCGACTCCGCGCAAACCTTTTTACTTTGCGCGATTTTCTTTTGAACTTGAAATTTTCCGCCAAACTGTATACTTTGCGCGACCCCGCGCAAAGTACTCTGTACTTAGCCAATTTTTCCTTTTGAACTGTCTCCAACACTTAGCCATTTTCTTTCTTCTTCTTTTCTTACTTTCTTTATCTTACTTTCATGGCTCGTATTAAACAAACGGCTCGTCTTGTAACTCCTTCTGACTCTCCTCCTTCTGATCAGCCTCCTGCTAAGCGGACAAAGACCACTTCCAAAAATCCCGCTTACTTCAAAGAACCCGTTCTTCCCACCTTCGACTTTTCTGACCGTATTAGATCTTTACCTTCTCCCATTCACAAATCTATATCTTTGGGAGACATCAAATGTCCACCAAAACATGGCAGAGAATATGACTGGGATGAATGGTTGAAGACCACTGCTCATATTCGAACTGATAATGAGAGAGCACCTCTCCGTGAAGAAACTCCTCTTGCTTCTCGCCCAAAGAAAACTCACCGCAATAAGGCGAAAGAATTTGCAGAAAAGATCAAGGAACATAAGAAGAAGAGGCTTCAAAACTCGTGGGACTCAGTACGAGTTGTCGAAGGTATTATGAAGTTTGATAATCCTCATGCGGAGGGCATGACAATCATTCCGATCAAGGTATATCGCCATCAGTCCATGCTAGACTGCGAGTCCAAAGATTACGTTCATGGCGAGAGATTAATGTATACTGAATCATGGACTTCAAGAGAGCCCCGAATCCTGGAGGGAACTATTCGAACTCAGAAACCGCGACAGAGGATAGGAGAAGTTCATCCCATGATCTTCTTAACTCCTTTCCATAATCCTCATGATCTCTTTCCTTCTCATTTTTATGAGACAGTGCGACAATGCTTCAGAGATCGGGAGCAACTCTGGGGACAGGCAGAATTCCGCATCAGAGGCATGTTAACTGCTCGTTGATACTATTCTGAATGGGCGGAGGCTATATTGCTTAAACATACGAGCACTCTTGCAAAGATCGGCCTTTATGATGCAATAGAAGTGACCTCCAAATATTTCTATAGGGAACCCAATATTCTGAAAGGTTTCCTTGAATACTGGTCGCCTACAACCAACTCCTTCCATCTTCCTTATGGTGAAATGAGTATATCTCTCTGGGACCTTCACCGCATAGCCGATCTCACAATAACAGGCAAATTCTATGATGAATTCATTCCAACAAACAGAGAATTGGCCTTTGTATCTTCTCCAGACCGCAAGCCTTCCATTTCTGAGACTACTATAGAGTTATTCAAAGAGATGGGCAAATTTCCCAACCTCCACAAAATTTCCCCTCTTCAATGGCTAGCTCATTTTTCTAGGGGTCTCAGGTATTTATCAATCCAACAACTGATCTTCCTCCTGTATTCTTGCTATTTAGCCGTTCTTGCATATTAACCTCCTTATTTTCTTTGAAGGTTTCGCGACTGCCACTCTAAAGAACTAACAAAGCTTCGAGATGCAATAAGAAGAAAGCCAGAATATAGTTCTTTCGGAGAGCTTGCAGCATTCTTGGCTTACTGGCTAAGCTTAGTTGTATTGCCAGCTCCAAATGGGCAGATGCTATTCGTCCCAGTGTTTTTGTTGTGGCTGGTGCTTTAGCGGAGGGCCATAAATATTCTCTTGCTCCTCCCGTATTATGTTCTATCTACAGGGCTCTTGGAGAAGTCGCTACTCACATAAAAGACCCAATTCTTGGAGCTTCATCTGCGTATACTTCTTGGCATTATATTACGGGGTGGCTTGGAGTTTATTTTCCCTGGACTTTTGAAGCTCCGGAACAAGCATATACTCATCCTTCTCACCTTCCACTCTGGTTCTTCCAGCAAAGAGCAATGGCAAAAAGGGCATATGAGTGGGTTGCCAACAAAATTCGGGATGATGATCAGATAAACTTTTTTCAGTTCCGCCTACATCGCTACACCGAAGATACAGATATGGTGGACAACGAAACCCTTACTGCAGCAGAAAGAGCTTTCTTTTTTTCCATTCGATCATGTAGTTTGCCTCTTCGGGAAGGGACAGAATTCTGGAGAGAACCTTATTACCCCAGTCGCTTTGCTCGTCAATTTGGTTATGATCAAACTGTACCACAAGACTGCGGGCTTGTTACCAGAAAAATGCGCTGCTATGGAACTGGTCCTCTTAACTGGGCCATGATATGGAAACAATTGTTGAATGGTTGCGTTGGATCCCTCTTCATAATCCCAAGCTGTGATCGCATAGTTCGTACATCGTATAGCTGGATGCGATGGTGGGATCACCAATCATACCTAGTTACTAAATGCTTGCCAGTAGATTCTTCTATCTTTCTTCATCCGCCCAGACTGAAGGGCAGAAATTTAGAGAGCGGAATTGGCTATATTCCAGAAAGGAGTCATGCATCTCATCCCGGAGAGATCTGTAGGAAGATATCTTTGGAAGATCCGATTCGTGAAATCAAGCCCATTAATACTTTGGATGGCTGGTTTGTTTACGGAGATCTGAGAGAATTCGAGAAATCTCGTCGGGACTCTTCATATCAAGCCGCAGGCGATGCTGTAGGTGCCTCTTCTCCAATTCCTGTAGAGACTGCAACGGTTCAAGAAGGACCAGCTATTGGTACTTCCGTATCTCCTTCACAACCCCTTGGTCCTAGTCCATCTTCTCCGATGACTAGATCAAGAACGCGTTTGCAAACATCATCCCCTATTCCTTCCGAAATGACTCGCCAAGCATCTGCTTCCCCTATGGTCCAAGAGTCTGCACCGGAGAGCAGCAAACCCATTTCTTACAAAGGGAAGCAGGTTATTATTGAAGAGGTTGACGAAGAAAATTTGGAAGATGAAAGTTCAGCTTCATCATCAGATACAACTGAATCTTCACAATACGACGACAGCGGAGATAGCGATAGCGGTGAAGATAAAGATGATGATTTTGAAGAAGGTGAAGTTGATATTGGCGAAGAAGAGGAAACAGCTGTGAAAGAAATTGAGGTAGAATCTTCCCCTGCAATTGCTAAGACTTTTCCTGGCGCCAATGTTCCTGTTAAATCTCCTGCAGCTGAGAAAAATGATGAGGAAATTTTAGATTATGGAGAATATGGGTATTCACCAGGTAAAGGAAATTTTCATATACATATTTCATTTCAACAATTATATATATATATTTAATCATTGCGTCTCCCTTTTTAGGCGCCCAAGTTGCGGAAATAGGTGCTATCTCTCCAATGAACCCTCCTGTGGTAACTTCACCAAAAGCACCCGTAATTCCATTGGTAGTGCAAAGAGTAGTGGCTCGCGAAATCATATTTCCTACAGAGACTACTGACTTGCCAACTCCGACTACCAGAGATTCAAGTACGGAGGCTAGAGCACCATCCTTTGCTGATATGGTGGAGTTGGGCCCTTCTATGATTCAGAGAACTTCTCCTTCTGTTAGTCATGCTCCAGTAGTAGGTATATATATATATTGAGTATCTTTACTTAAGACTATATATTTCATAATAATATATTGAATATCTTTCTTCTTTTGCTATAGGAACTTCTCCTTGCAGCGGTGCAGCTAGTTCTGATTCTGTAGCCACTACTTCTGAAATATCGTCTTTTGCGAAGATCCCTATTCACAAAATGCTTATGGTGAAACATTCTTTGTCAGCAATAATCTATATCTTCAGAAATCCTGATCATTGGTTAGATTTGGATGTTGCTATAGAAGTTTTGGAAAGCTCTGCCAAGATGGCCAGAATAAACATATCTCCTTTGCGGGATTCTCTCCTCAGATTCCGTGATTCGGTAATTTCTTTGGCATCGGTAGAGAATGTTCCAATTGCCCCTGAGATTTTAGAGTATAGAAAGCAGCTAGCTTCATCTCAAGATCAAGTCTTTCTATCGGCTTCATCGATTTCTAAACTTGAACAAGAGCGTATGATTCTTCAAGATCAACAAAAGGCTTATATTGATGGAAAAGCGATTATCCAAGATCGTATTGCAGTCCTGAAGGAGGAAATCTCTCAACTGGAGAGAAGGTATCATGAGCAATCTTTAGCCCTTCAAGATGTTGAAGAGAAGATACGAGCAAATGCTCAATCCATTGATATTGAAAAATCTGCACAACTTCAAGGAAAAGAAATGATCGCTTCTTTGGAGGATAAACTCGCTGGCGTTCCTGATCAAGCAAAGCTTATTCTTGAAGAAAAATCTAAACATGATGCAGCTCGGACACAATTGAAAGAAGATATGCGCAGATATATGGAAGTAATGGGGATTACAGAAGATCTTTAAACATGTAATTTTGAACATGTAATCTTTTGCTTTCATGTTTCTTTTGGACATAATTTATTTGACTTTTGCTTTCATGATAACATTTATTTGAGATGTTTATAATAGCATTTTCATATTGTATGTTTATACTTAATATATTAAATTATATTTATACTCTATACAGTAATTTCATTATATCCTTTACAATTTCTAAGTCTTTTATGCTTTATTAGTGCGGGACTCTCTATGTGAGTATTTAGATTGGCGGTACTAAGTTTTGATTTAATTAGCCACACACAGTTTAAGCTCATGAGTAGTGGAGCATGCGCATACACACAGTTTAAGCTCATGAGTAGTGGAGCACTTATGGGTCTTATGTGATGACCACTGTAACTCTCTAGAGTTCTCTTTTGGGCTTCTCACTGCCTTGAGCTCATGGTCACGGTCCATCAGAGGGGCCCATTGACGCTACCGGACGGTGAACTGTTGGTTTTACGCACAGGGTTGGCCACGGTAACTCTCTAGAGTTCGCAGGGCTCGCAAGGCTACCTTTGGGCACCAAATCTAGGGTCGTCAGTCCATCAATGAGTAGGTTTAAGCCCTTCCTCACGAGTTACTACTGAAATCAAACCCTAGACCTGGAGGGTCTTACGCACGGTTGGCATAAAGCTCGCACTGCGGCCCCTGTTTTCTTCGTCTGCAAGGTCGAGCCCATTCACAGGAGGGCATTTTCATCCGTTCCCCGTGGCGCTGCCGGAAGCTATACAGACGGCATGGGAGTTACGGTGACTAGTCTTCGCGGATTTATGGCCTTTTAGACTTTGAATCCTTGACTTCGTCAGCTGCCCGCATGGGTGCGCACGATGGTCTTCGCGGGCTTTTTAGGGCCACTGACTCCTCGCCGCTGCCCGAATGGCGATCTTCATAGGTCTTACGTATAATTGGCCGACTCTTTTTAGAGCTTGATCCTTTGAGAGCATTTTTTTTTTATATATATTTTTTATTTTTAACAGAGCTTGATCTTTTGATTTGGCTCCATTTGGCTCTTTTAGGATTTGGCTTGGCTATACTACCTCTTTGATTGTTATTGATGTATCCTTGCTTTTGATAATATCTTCAAGAATATCCGTGCCTTGTAAGGCAATAATATTTATCTTCAAAAGTCTGTGCCGCCTTATGAGGTAATAATATTTATCTTCAATCTTCAAGGAGATCCATTGCATATATATATATATATATATATATATATATATATATTATATATATATATATATATATATATATATATATATATATATATATATGATCATCATCATTTGCAAATATAGTAGATATTTTGAGAATATCTTCAAGAAGACCCATCTTTTGTAAGGCAAAATATTTCCAGCTTAAATGATATCTTCTAGAGAATCTTCAGGATGATATTAACTTTGTCAATCTTACTTGATGATGATGGTCATATATATTTTTCAGATTTGATGCTTGATAATTGACATGTTCGTGAACTTTCTCTTCATAGCTTCTTTTGTTGACATATAGACATGATTTTATTCATCTTTGCCCCCTTTTGATACAGAATCATTATACTGATAATATTCTGAGTCAAAATCAGCATGTCTATCTTCAGGGGTAGTATCTTTTGATGAAGCGGGCGTTGACAGGTATACTGATACCCTGTCCCTCTTGATTTGCGATTCTATATGCCCCATTGGAGTATACTTCTTTTACCACATATGGACCGTCCCATTTAGGCTCGAACTTGCCCCCTGTCCGGCGAGTGACCACTATAGGTCTTTTCAGCATTAACACCATATCCCCTTTTTTGAAAGAGCGGTATTTAACTTGTTTATCAAAGGCAGCCGATATTCTGGCCTGATATGACTGTAACCGCTGCTGAGCTACAAGACGCTTCTCATCAAGCAGATCTAATTCTTTCAGCCTTATTTTTGCATTTTCATCATCTGTTATAGACTGATGTACTGCTATCCGGAGTGATGCCACCTGCATTTCAATTGGGATAACTGCTTCTATTCCATAAATTAATGAATAAGGTGTCGCCCCTGTTGCTGTACGATGAGTGGTTCTGTAGGCCCATAATGCTTCTTGTAACTTTTCATCCCAATCGCGTTTATTGCCCGTCACCATTTTTTTTCATTATTTTGATGATCGTTTTGTTAAACGCCTCTGCTAGTCCATTGGCTGGAGGATAATAAGGTGTTGAAAACGAATGCTGAATGCCAAACTTCTGACATAACTTTTCCATGCCTCTATTCTTAAAAGGAGTGCCATTATCAGTGATGATCTTTTTCGGAATACCATGACGATATATTATAGCATGCCGGATGAAATTGACCACGTCTTTCTCTTTAACACTACGCAAGGCGACTGCTTCGGTCCATTTGGAGAAATAATCTGTTGCTGCCAGAATGTACTGTTTTCCTTTTGATGAAGGGGGATTTATAGGACCAATCACGTCGAGTCCCCATGCTGAAAAAGGCCAAGAAGTAACAGACTGATGTAAATCTTCTGGGGGAACATGTATTACATCCCCGTGTATTTGGCATTCGTGACATCTCTTTGCATATTCTATTGCATCTTTGAACATAGTAGGCCAATAATAACCCATTCGATGTACTCTATGGCACAAATTTCGGCCGGCTTGATGTGCTCCACATTCACCTGAATGTGCTTCCCGCAGCATTTGATTTGCTTCTTGCTTGTCTAAGCATCTTAGCAGCATTCCATTGTAAGATTTTCTATACAATACTTCACTGCATATGACAAATTTGCTTGATCGCTGCTTAATCTGCTGTCTTTGCGCATTATCTTCTGGCAAGATATTATACTTGAGATAATCAACGAAAGGCTGACGCCAATCACCTATCATTACTTCTAGACAAGATACAGGAAACATTTCAACGGTTTCTTCAATAACTTCTGCAGATGGCAAAAATCTTCTTTCTTCTATAGTTACTTGAAGAGGACTTCGATTTGTGTAAGACAAAGCTGCTGCTAGACCAGCTAAAGCGTCCGCTTTTGCATTCTCAGAGTGTGGTACATGTTTAATTTCCACATGATGAAACTGTTCAAGCAACTGTTGTGCCTTTCGATAATAGGGCAGAAGTTCTTCTTTCCTTACTTCGAATTCCGTTGTTAACTGATTTATAATCAATTTAGAATCTCCGAAGATATGTAATAATTTCACTTCCATTTTCTGAGCTATTTCCATTCCGATGATAAGAGCTCTGTATTCAGCTTCATTGTTTGTACATGTACTGCCCAATGTGAAGGAATATGGCAATAAATCGCCTTGAGGTGTAATGAATATTATTCCTGCCCCCGCTCCCGATATTCGAGCAGCACCATCAAAATACATTTGCCAAAGATTCTGAGATTCAGCCAACATAACCTGTTCATCTGGAAATTCATCATTAATTTCTTCACTTTCTGCTATAGGATGTGCTGCGAGAAAGTCTGCCATGGCTTGTCCTTTTACTGCTTTCGCCGGTTTATATGAAATAGTATATTCTGACAGCAATAACATCCATTTGACCAGTCTTCCCGACAGCATTGGCCTGGTCATCAAAAATTTTATCGGATCTGCTCTTGAGATCAGAGTTATATCATGGGATAGACAATAATGCCTTAACTTTTGTACAGCGAATATCAGCGCCAAACACTCTTTTTCGATTGATGAATAATTGTATTCTGCCCCCATCAATGTTCGACTTAGATAATAAAGAGCAGTCTCTTTTCCGGTTTCGTTTACCTGTGCTAACAAAGCACCCAAAGAATTTGTAGCTGCAGATGTATATAAGATAAGTGGCTTACCTTTCACTGGGGCTGTTAATACTGGTGGCTGTTTCAACAATTCCTTGATTGAGTCAAATGCATTTTGACAGGTGTGATCCCATATAAATTCTGTGTCTTTCTTCATTAACCGGGAAAATGGCTGACATCTTCCTGCAAGATTTGAAATGAAACGACGAATGTATGCCAATTTTCCCTGTAAGCTTTTTAATTCCTTCAATGTCGTTGGTGGCGGCATATTTTGAATAGCTTTAATTTTTTCTGGATCAATCTCGATCCCCCTATGCCGTACAACAAAGCCGAGGAACTTTCCAGAAGATACTCCGAAGGCACACTTAGCAGGGTTCATTTTTAATTGCTTCTTTCTGAGACGACGGAAGACTGATGCTAAATGTTCACGGTGTTCTTAATGATCTCCCGACCTGACCACCAAGTCATCAACATAGCATTCGATATGTTTATGCATCATATCTTGAAAAATATTTTTCATTGCCCTTTGATACGTTGCCCCAGCATTTTTGAGACCGAAAGGCATAACTTTATAACAATAAATTCCAAGCGGTGTTCTGAAAGCCGTTGCCTCTTCATCTTCAGGTGCCATCCTGATTTGATTAAACCTGCGTATCCGTCCATAAAGACATAATAGCATACTGAGTAGTGCTATCAATTAATAATTCTGTTATCGGGAGAGGGAAATCATCTTTCGGACATGCTTCATTCAGATCTCTGAAATCGATGCACACTCTAATCTGCCCATTCTTCTTTTTCACCGGAACAATGTTTGATATCCACTTGGGATATTTAACTTCTCTGACGAATCCAACCTTTATTAACTTATTTACTTCTTTTTCAATTAATGGAATCAGGTCTGGATGGAATCGCCTTTGAGCTTGCTTTACTGGTTTCTTTTCTTTGGAAATATTTAATCGATGCATTGCTATGGAAGGTTCCAATCCCGGCATTTCTTCATATGTCCAAGCGAAGACATCCTTATTTTCTCTGAGAAGTTGGCCATATTTCTCAGATTCCTGATCTGAAAGACTGACACTGATAAATGTGTTCCTTGACTCTTCTGCTGTTCCCAAATTTATTTCTCGCAAGCCATCTATCGTCGGTTGTCCTCCATCTTCTATTTGTTTTGGAGCACTTTCAGGGCACTTGACTACCTTAGCATCTTGTTCTGATATCTGTTTAGCTGGAATCGTATTTACTGATACCATATTTACTGATGATTCTGCTCCTAATCCTTGAAATTTTCTTTGTTTCTCTTGATTGACTCCGAGAGGGATTTGAATTCCTTTCCCATGATTCAGTCCAGTGGGCTTGTCACAATCGAAACCCATATTTCTCATGATTTTCTTGCTTACTGCACTGTATTTTCTCAAATTTGCGGTACTAACTCTCCATGATATATATTGCTTGTGTTTTCATTCTTCACCTCTGCTGCAACGTGGAACTTTATTGCTTCAGGATATTTAGCACTGGCTTTGACTTGAAATGTTCCTGGGGCGACTGCAAATGGCTTACATCTTTCAATATTGGGTAAAGGCATCGTGTAATTGGACTGTAAGACTTTGTTGAGGCACAAAAAAATATCTCATTGCAGTGGTCAGAGAATTCCATGTCCGGGGTATTTTGGTAATTTCTATGTCCGGGGGTATTTTGGTAATTTTCATGTCCGGGGGTATTTTGGTAATTTTCATGTCCGGGGGTATTTTGGTAATTTCCATGTCCGGGGTATTTCAGTAATTTTCATGTCCAGGGGTATTTTGGTAATTTCCATGTCCGGGGTATTTTGGTAATTTCCATGTCCGGGGGTATTTTGGTAATTTTCATGTCCGGGGTATTTCGGTAATTTCCATGTCCGGGGTATTTCGGTAATTTCCATGTCTGAGGGTAGTTCGGTAAAAATCCATGTCCAGGGTAGTTTAGGTATTTTGGTAAAAATCCATGTCCAAGGGTAGTTTAGGTATTTTGGTAAAAATCCATGTTCAAGGGGTAGTTTAGGTATTTTGGTAAAAATCCAACTCCAAGGGTAGTTTAGGTATTTCAGTAAAAAAGATTAAAAAGGGTATTTTGGTAATAAAGCGAGTATAAGTGTCATTTTAGTGAAAAGAGGCTGGACACCACCATCTAAAAGGGTTTGGTGGACACCATATTTTAAGAAAGGAAGAAGTTCATTTGTGAAGAGATACGTGGTGGTGATCACCACTCTGTAAGGTGGTGGGGCCTATAAATACCCCTCCCTGGTTCATTAGATAGGTTGGATCGGATTGGATCACATGATCGGCCAAAGAAATGAGAGAGAAGAGGAAGAGAAGGGAGTCTTTGCGCGGAACTGCGCAAGTGAAGTCGTTTGCGCGGACACGCGCAACAGAAGTTGCTTTGCGCGGAACCGCGCAACGGACGTTGCATGCGGACCGTCGCGCCATTGAAGTAAAGAAGGCATTTGCGCCATTTTTCAAGGAGAGTTGGAGAAGTCTCTTTGCGCGAGACCGCGCAACGAGAATGATAGAATTCCCATACGTCTATAGGCCCGTAAACGCTGTCCGAAGGAGTGTTGCGTTTGCGCGGGACCGCGCAAACCTCCAATATAAGCCGGATATTCATTCTCTGCAAAGAAGTTTTTTCCTTTGCTGTGTTGCTGGCGGAGCCAGTATGGCTGTCTTTTGGAAGATCCACACCGTCCACCGTCTTCCTCTCGAGATTTCAACCGTAAATGACTGGTTTTGGTCCTCTGATGATGTGGCCCACCAAGATAATGAAGCCGCAATGGAAGCTCAACGGTCTGTTTATGATCACTGCAGCGATCATTTGAATGATCATGGTCGCCAAAGCTTAACAACACTTCGATGAGTTTTTCGCCCTCTACCTGATGAACGACTCAGATCTATCATTTACGGCACAAGTGTGGCCCACAACCAACGGACGGAAGCTCTGTTTTGACACAGAGTCGACGTACGTCGAGTCCGTAAAAAATGGTGGTCCATTTGTTGAAGCTAAAGGGAAAATCCATTCCATACATTGGATTCAGTGCAAAAAACCATTTAGAATGGTTGTGTTTAAAGTGAAATTGGTGTGGCCCGTGAGGATATCTACTTCACCGTTCATCTTTTGATTAACGGTTAAGATCGTGCAACAGTCTGCATGGTGACAAAAGGACAACTAGGCAACGGTAATGCTCACCTCCTGAAGAGAATGGATGGCTCAGATCATTGAATGGAGCAGTGAGTGGGTCACATTATATAAAAACAGCTCGTGTGGGGAGAACGCTGTTGTGTTCTGTGAAATGAAGAAGAAGAAGCTCGGGTCAGCTTCTTTGACTAGCTTTGAGAAATATGGTGCATGGCTCGTACACTTGGGTATCATGTACATGCAATGTGCATGCAAGTTCCCAACGTGATGTTCAGCAGAAATCCGCTCCGACCATTCACTTTCCCACTGTATTTAACGCGTCAAGACCAAATTTCAAGCATATCCAGATGTTAGGCGGGCCCCAAATCATGATTTTCGGGGGCTGATTTATCAGTTTAACCATTTCTACAAGGATTCAGGAGCTGAAACTGGACGTGTACGGTTAATTTATGGTTCTAAGGCTTCATATAAAGTTTCGTGTAGAATGGACGGTGGAAACCCCATGATCTTATGTTTTGGGAGACTTTTTAGGCCCGTCTGATCGGCCTAATTTCTGTGGGTCCTAGCTACACTTCAATGGGCTTCTTCATATTTCAAAGAAGAATAACCAGAAGGATGCTCTATATTCAAGGAAAGATGATTGGAATGAGGCTCAGAACCGATCTTAGCGGTCAAATCAGAGAATTTAAGCTTGCACAAATCTCCGTTTCATTGAAGACTGGTTGATCAGATCGACATTCCTCCTAAGTACCAGGAGATGACCAAAGCAGGCGTCGGCATGCTGCTGAAATTTCTATCCGATTATCTTCTCTTTCATTTAGTACATTACATTAATTGTACTTTGTTTTTCAGAATCAAGGGAGTCAAAGGATGTAAATGAACTCAGAATAAATGTGATTAATGTTCTCTCGTTCTTTCTTTGTTATCATTGAATAAATCCCCCAAATCAAACACATTTGTTTCCTTGTCGAAACAGACTTTCAGCTGTTCTGTCGACAATAAGGTCAATGGTGGTTGTCCCGGTTGTCTTAGGCGCTTTGGTACAAAATAGAATTTTTTCTTTGTTTCTGTAGTCTCAGGAGATTCCACCCTTTCTTCTCTAACTTTATTCATTTGGAGATCTTTTAAGACTCTCTTTCCATCATCATTTCCCACTTCTTTGGAGAAACATTTATAATAGCTAGCATCAACAAAGAAAGATTCAGCTTCAGTATAGGGTTTCGCATCAGCCATTTACACTGCATCCCTTCCTTACAGTATTTGAAACATTGGTGTAGAGTAGAAGGTACAATATTGTATTGATGTATCCACAGCCTTCCCAAGAGAAGATTATACGTCGTCACAGCATTTATAACATGACATACAACAGAAGTGACTAATTCTCCTACTTTCAATGTTACTGTAATTTTACCGAGCGCGCGTTGTCCATCTTGATTAAACCCCTGTATCATCATTCCACTGGGACGCAAATCTGAACGGCAGTAACCCAATTTAGTAATCATAGATAATGGCAAAAGATTTACTGCTGATCCATTGTCTATCATGATCCGTTTTATCTTCTTTTCGCAAATGTACCCTTCTATCATCAATGGCCTGTTATGTTCTATTTCGCCAATTAAATCATCATTAGAAAAAGATATTACTGGTAGGCAATCCATTTTTTCCTTCTTTCATTCTTCATTTCTGTTAGTAAGGTTTCTCTCACGTCGTGATCAGACAGTGCTTGAATCAAACTTTGTCGAAACTCTTCTGATAACTTGAGCGCATCATAGATACTTAAACGTGCTGATATACCTTTCAAGTGACTAACTACATCATAAGCCACTTTTGTCGCTGTTTCTTCATTTCTACTTCTATCCTTGATGTTCTGCTTTTCAGTCACTTCTTTCCGTATTTTTTCGGCTTTTTGCTTTACTGGACTTGTTATCTGTTTCCCTGATCGCACGTAATCATTGTCGCGCTTTTTATCGGCCTTCGGTCTCCTTTCTCTTCATTCCTTGAGTCTTTTCTTGAATTGACAATACATTTACTGTCGCCCTTGTATTCTTTTCTTTGCTTTCGCTTGTTATTATATCCCCTTTATTTATCATTCGCTGTATGATGCACTTTAACGTGTAACAATTTTCTGTCGGATGTCCCACTAAACGATGATAACGGCAAAAGTTTCTTTCTCGGGTTCTTTTCGCCTCTTCAGGGCGTTTCGGTTCCGGTAATTCCAGGGTACCTGCTTTTAACAATTGTTGTATCATAGGCACCACGTCCTCTTTGTCAAACTCAAATCCTTCATGAGAATCGAGTATTCTAAGCCTTTTTCCACCGTACCTGTCCCTTGATTGGGTCCAATTTTCTTTTCCTTCCGGCCTTTTGTCTCTTGAACCCTTTACTTCTTGATTTTTCTTATCTCGATCGATGGTGTTAACGGTTGTTCTGCCAGGTATTCTTCTGACAGTTTCATGATGAAATGCTGGCATTTTACGAGTCATTAATTCCAATGCATGGGCTTTGGTAGCCAAATCGCGAAAGGTTCCGATATCAGCACTGGTGAGTCCGAATGCAATTCCTGTCTCCATAGAATTCAGACACATTTTGACTTGTTCTTTTTCTTCTGGCAATTGTCTACACGATACCCCCAGTGTTTTCCATCTGTCTATGAATTTTTCGACTGGTTCTCCTTCTCGCTGTCGTACTGAAGCTAACTCTGTGATGCTAACATCGCATTCTGATGAGAAAAAGTTTCACATAAAAGCATCTTGCATTTCTTCCCATGTGCGTATAGACCCTGGTGCTAAATTGAATACCACCTGAAAGCTTTACTTGTCAATGATGATCCAAATAAGCGTAAACAGTATTGAGGTATTGTGGAGAAATTTCCCATGCTGGTGATGAAATGCATCAGGTGTTCTTCTGGTGATCCTTCCCCATTAAATTTCTGGAAATCTGGATGCTTTAAAATTGGCTGGAAACGGAACATCCTCTACTTCTCTAGGGTAAGGTGTTCGGTATCTGAAACGACCGGTATTTGCTCGCTCTCTTTCTATTCTGACTGCTTCTTCGACGACTTGTCTTACATCATCTTGCGTTATAGTTCTTGCTGCCGGGACTGACCCTCGTGATCTTATCTCTTGTGGACGAAAGCCTTCAGGTTGGTTTTCTTGTCCATTCGTTGCTCCCATCATGGGTGGAGCCACTATCTGGGCTACATTATGTGCCAGAGTTGTTATAGCTTCCCTGAGGTTCCGGCATTCATCCATTAGCACCCTTTGTGCCTCTGCCATTTGATCAACACGTTCTTCAGTAGATGGCCTATTTCCTTGACCCGTTTCTGCCATATATACTGCGGCCTCCTGACTATTTGTCGAAGTCGTCTTTTGAGTAAAACGAGAATATGTTGACGTAACAGGACTTATAAAGAGGGGAGATACTGGAGTCTCGTTTGATTCTCGTGTACTTCCTGTGCTTTTAACCGATTGGGATGAGCTTGTTTGAGGTGACACAGGCATCGGTGATCCTATCATCAGTGCTTTGCCTTTCTGTGATTCTGTCCATTTGGTTTTTGGAGCAACCAAAGCTGGAAAATTATGCAATGAAAACTGCGAAGTAGTTTGTTCAGGATAAATTGCTGGAGGAGCGAGTTCAGGTTTTCTTCTAGCTATGCTACGCGTGACTGGTCCCTCAGTTCTTGGTACAAGTACTTTCGCTTCGCGGTTCTTTAAAGTCTTTGCTTTCGTCTTCTTGGACAGGACCAAAGTCCAATTCTCATCACTTTCTTGTGGTTGAGGTGAAACGGAAATAACTCCCACTGTTACTTGAGTCGCTTTGTGCCTGCTTGTAGTGCTTGCCTTCGTATGCTCAGGAGTTTGGTTCAGTGCATATTCAATTACAAATCCGGTGGCGGTGAACCAGAAGTTCACTTTTCTTGCCATGTTAGCCATTAGCAATGTAGTGTGATTGAATTTGGGTACCTTCAATAACAAAACATTCATGAAATTAATATATGGAAGATTAAGAAAACTATTTTAGAGATGAAGGGGAGGATGTTCCCACTGAGAGTCACCATTTTGGCGTCTAGAAGACGCCAAAAAATAGTAATGAGAGTCTTGTAACTTTCCAATGTTAGTGTTAAATAAGATATATTTCCCCAGCAGAGTCGCCATTTTGTTTCGACAAGAAAACAAAACATATTTGATTTGGGAGAATCATCTTATTCAATCATTACAATGAAATAATTACAGAAACAATCATCACACTTCATTGATTTTGAATTCATTTACATCCTCAAGTATCCCTTGATTCTAAGATAGTTTATAAAGAATTCGTTACAAGTTACAGTTATCGTAGTTAAATATAAATTTTGGCAGCATAACAGCGCCAATCTGAATCATCTCCTGAAACTTAGGAGGAATGGATGAATTGACCAATAGTCTTCAAGAGGACGGAGATTCCGGCAGCATAACAGTGCTATTTCAGTCATCTCCTGAAACTTAGGAGGAACACGCCTTTTCGTCGATGATTCTTCCTTTTCTCCTGAACAAGAAGAACCTGAAGACTTGAAGACTCGAGCCATTCTGACAGCATAACAGCCCGTTGCTGTTATAACTGAGCAGCAGTCGGTTTGCGCGGATCCGCGCAAACGATATACTTTGCGCGGGTCCGCGCAAACTATCTTAGCCCTATGCTGCTTTGCGCGGATTAGCGCACAAACTTCAGGAGTCCAATACTCCTTTGCGCGCGGTCGCGCAAAGTGCAGGAGTCCAATACTCCGCACCTTCTGTCTTCTCTTTTGTCTTTCTTTCACTTCTAAAATCTTCCAACCCCTTTTGAGAGGAGGAACGGGGTATTTATAGACATTTTCTTCAATGGAAATCTCTGTTCTGGTCGATGTGGGACAAAATAATCAACCAACCCTTTTGATCCCAACATCATATACTTTGCGCGGATACGCGCAAACGATATGCTTTGCGCGGTCTCGCGCAAACTGTCATTCCCCGCGCAAACTGTCTTCATTGACCCCTCGCGCAACCTATTCACTTTACGCGGTTTGGCGCAACTGTTTCACTTTGCGCGAGTCCGCGCAAAGTGGTCTTGAAGCTGATTTCTTTATTTTCAAAATTTATTTCTTGGTCTTTCTCATCTTCATTTCCTTGCTTATTTTATGCCTCAACACATGTCGAATGCTATGTTGATGACTTGGTGGTCAGGTCGGGAGATCATCAAGAACACCGCGAACATTTAGCATTGGTCTTCCGTCGTCTCAGAAAGAAGCAATTGAAAATGAACCCTGCTAAGTGTGCATTTGGAGTATCTTCTGGGAAGTTCCTCGGCTTTGTTGTACGACACAGAGGGATCGAGATTGATCCAGAAAAAATTAAAGTTATTCAAAATATGCCACCGCCAACAACGTTGAAAGAATTAAAAAGCTTACAAGGAAAATTGGCATACATTCGTCGTTTCATTTCAAATCTCGCAGGAAGATGTCAGCTATTCTCCCGGTTAATGAAGAAAGATACAGAATTTATATGGGATCAAGCCTGTCAAAATGCCTTTGACTCGATCAAGGAATTGTTGAAACAGCCGCCGGTGTTAACAGCTCCAGTGAAAGGTAAGCCACTTATCTTATATACATCTGCAGCTACAAATTCTTTGGGTGCTTTGTTAGCACAGGTAAACGAAGCAGGAAAAGAGACAGCTCTTTATTATCTAAGCCGAACATTAATGGGGGCAGAATGCAATTATTCCTCGATCGAAAAAGAGTGTTTGGCGCTGATATTCGCTGTACAAAAGTTAAGGCATTATTGTCTCTCCCATGATATAACTCTAATCTCAAGAGCAGATCCGATAAAATTTTTGATGACCAGGCCAATGTTGTCAGGAAGACTAGCCAAGTGGATGTTATTGCTGTCAGAATATACTATTTCATATAAACCGGCGAAAGCAGTAAAAGGGCAAGCTATGGCAGATTTCCTCGCAGCACATCCTATAGCAGAAAATGAAGAGATTAATGACGAATTTCCAGATGAACAGGTTATGTTGGCTGAATCTCAGAATCTTTGGCAAATGTACTTTGATGGTGCTGCTCGAATATCGGGAGCGGGGGCAGGAATAATATTCATTACACCTCAAGGCGATTTATTGCCATATTCTTTCACATTGGGCACTGCATGCACAAACAATGAAGCTGAATACAGAGCTCTTATCATCGGAATGGAAATAGCCCAGCAAATGGAAATAAAATTATTGCATATCTTCGGAGATTCTAAATTGATTATAAATCAATTGACAACCGAATTTGAAGTAAGAAAAGAAGAACTCCTATCATATTATCGGAAGGCACAACGGTTGCTTGAACAGTTTTCTCATGTGGAAATTAAACACATACCGCGGTCGGAGAATACAAAAGCAGATGCTTTAGCCGGTCTGGCAGCAGCTCTGTCCTGCACAAAACGAAGTCCTCTTCAGGAAACTATAGAAGAAAGAAGATTCCTGCCGTCTGCAGAAGTTATCGAAGAAACCGTAGAAATGTTTCCTATATCTTGTCTGGAAGTAATGATAGACGATTGGCGTCAGCCTTTCGTTAATTATCTAAAGTATGATATCTTGCCAGAAGATAATGCGCAAAAGCAGCAGATTAAGCAGCGATCCGGCAAATTTGTCATATGTAGTGAAGTATTGTATAGAAAATCTTACAATGGAATGCTACTAAGATGCTTAGACAAGCAAGAAGCAAACCAAATGCTGCGGGAAGCACATTCAGGTGAATGTGGAGCACATCAAGCCGGCAGAAATTTATGCCATAGAGTGCATCGAATGGGTTATTATTGGCCTACTATGTTCAAGGATGCAATAGAATATGCAAAGCGGTGTCATGAATGTCAAATACACGGAGATGTAATACATGTTCCTCCAGAAGAATTACATCAGTCTGTTGCTTCCTGGCCTTTTTCAGCATGGGGACTCGACGTGATTGGTCCCATAAATCCCCCCTCATCAAAAGGAAAACAGTATATCTTGGCAGCAACAGACTATTTCTCCAAATGGACCGAAGCAGTCGCCTTGCGTAATGTTAAAGAGAAAGACGTGGTCAATTTCATCCGGCATGCTATAATATACCGTCATGGTATTCCGAAAAAGATCGTCACTAATAATGGTACCCCTTTTAAAAATAGAGGCATGGAAAAGTTATGTCAGAAGTTTGGCATCCAGCATTCTTTTTCAACACCTTATTATCCTCCGGCCAATGGACTAGCAGAGGCGTTTAACAAAACGATCGTCAAAATAATGAAAAAAACGGTGACAGGCAATAAACGCGATTGGGATGAAAAGTTACAAGAAGCATTGTGGGCCTACAGAACTACCCATCGTACAGCAACAGGGGCGACACCGTATTCATTAATCTATGGTATAGAGGCAGTTATCCCAATTGAAATGCAGGTGGCATCACTCCGGATAACAGTACATCAGTATATAACAGATGATGAAAATGCAAAAATAAGGCTGAAAGAATTAGATTTGCTCGATGAGAAGCGTCTTGCAGCTCAGCAGCGGTTGCAGTCATATCAGGCCAGAATATCGGCTGCCTTTGATAAACAGGTTAAATACCGCTCTTTCAAAAAGGGGATATGGTGTTAATGTTGAAAAGGCCTATAGTGGTCACTAGCCGGACAGGGGGCAAGTTCGAGCCTAAATGGGATGGTCCATATATAGTAAAAGAGGTATACTCCAATGGGGCATATAAAATCGCAAATCAAGAGGGACAGGGTATCAGTATACCTGTCAACGCCCGCTTCATCAAAAGATACTACCCCTGAAGATAGACATGTTGATTTTGACCCAGAATATTATCAGCATAATGATTCTGTATCAAAAGGGGGCAAGGATGAATAAGATCATGTCTGTATGTCAACAAAAGAAGCTATTTATCAAGCATCGAATCTGAAAAATATATATATGATGATCATCATCATCAAATAAGATTGACAAAGTTAATATCATCTCGAAGATTCTCTTGAAGATATCATTTAAGCTGAAAATATTTTGCCTTACAAGGCATGGGTCTTCTTAAAGATATTCCGAAAATATCTACTATATTTTGCAAATGATGATGATCATATATATATATATATATTATATATATATATATATATATATATATATATATATATATATTATCGCCTCACAAGGCACGGATCTTCTTGAAGATTGAAGATAAATATTATTGCCTCACAAGGCACAGACCTTCTTGAAGATAAATATTATTGCCTTACAAGGCACGGATATTCTTGAAGATATTATCAAAAGCAAGGATACATCAATAACAATCAAAGAGGCAGTATAGCCAAGCCAAATCCTAAAGGAGCCAAATTGAGCTAAATCAAAAAGATCAAGCTCTAAAAAAAAAAAAAAAAAAAAAAAAAAAAAAATGCTCTCAAAGGATCAAGCTCTAAAAAAGAGCCGGCCAACTATACATAAGACCTATGAAGATCGCCATTCGGGCAGCGGCGAGGAGTCAGTGGCCCTAAAAAGCCCGCGAAGACCATCGTGGGCACCCATGCGGGCAGCTGACGAAGTCAAGGATTCAAAGCCTAAAAGGCCATATATCCGCGAAGACTAGTCACCGTAACTCCCATGCCGTCTGTATAGCTTCCGGCAGCGCCACGGGGAACGGATGAAAATGCCCTCCTGTGAATGGGCTCGACCTTGCAGACGAAGAAAACAGGGGCCGCAGTGCGAGCTTTATGCCAACCGTGCGTAAGACCCTCCAGGTCTAGGGTTTGATTTCAGTAGTAACTCGTGAGGAAGGGCTTAAACCTACTCATTGATGGACTGGCGACCCTAGATTTGGTGCCCAAAGGTAGCCTTGCGAGCCCTGCGAACTCTAGAGAGTTACCGTGGCCAACCCTGCGCGTAAAACCAACAGTTCACCGTCCGGTAGCGTCAATGGGCCCCTCTGATGGACCGTGACCGTGAGCTCAAGGCAGTGAGAAGCCCAAAAGAGAACTCTAGAGAGTTACAGTGGCCATCACATAAGACCCATAAATGCTCCACTACTCATGAGCTTAAACTGTGTGTGTGCGCACGCTCCACTACTCATGAGCTTAAATTGTGTGTGGCTAATTAAATCAAAACTTAGTACCGCCAATCTAAATACTCACATAGAGAGTCCCGCACTAACAAAGCATAAAAGGTTTAGAAATTGTAAAGGATGTAATGAAATTACTGTATAGAGTATAAATATAATTTAATAATATTAAGTATAAACATACAATATGAAAATGACATACAACATAAAAGGCTATTATAAACATCTCAAAATGCTATCAAGAAACATGAAAGCAAAAAGCCAAATAAATTATGTCCCAAAGAAACATGAAAGCAAAGATTACATGTTCAAAATTACATGTTTAAAGATCTTCTGTAATCCCCACTGCTTCTGAATATCTGCGCAAATCTTCTTTCAAATGTGCCTGAGCTGCCTCATGTTTAGATTTCTCTTCAAAAATAAGTCTTGCTTGATCAGGAACGCCAGTAAGCTTATCCTCCAAAGAAGCGATCATTTCTTTTCCTTGAAGTTGTGCAGATTTTTCAATATCAATGGATTGAGCATTTGCTCGTATCTTTTCTTCAACATCTTGAAGGGCTAAGGATTGCTCACGATGCTTTCTCTCTAGTTGAGAGATTTCCTCCTTCAGAGCTACAATACGATCTTGGATAATCGCTTTTCCATCAATATAAGCCTTTTGTTGATCTTGAAGAATCGTACGCTCTTGTTCAAGTTTAGAAATCGATGAAGCCGACAGAAAAACTTGTTCCTGAGATAAAGTCAGCTGCTTCCTGTATTCTAAAATTTCAGGTGCGATTGTGACATTCTCTACTGACGCCAGAGAAATTACTGAATCACGAAATTTGAGAAGGGAATCCCGCAAAGGAGATATGTTTATTCTGGCCATCTTGGCAGAGCTCTCCAAAATCTCTATGGCAACATCCAAATCCAACCATTGATCAGGATTTTTGAAAATATGGATTATGGCTAACAAGGAATGTTTCACCATGAGCATTTTATGAACAGGAATTTTCGCGAAAGACGACAATTCAGAAATAGTGGTCACAGAATCAGAACTGGCCGCGCCACTGCAAGAATAAGTTCCTATAGCAAAAGAAGAAAAATATTTAAAATACTATTATGAAATAGGTAGTATTGGGTAAAATAATCAATACCTATATGTATACCTGTTACAGGAATGCGACTAATAGAAGGAGAAGCTCTCTGAGTCATAGAAGGGCCCAATTCCACCATATCAGCAAAAGATGGTGCTCTAGCTTCCGTACTTGAATCTTTGGTAGTCGGAGTTGGCAAGTCAGTAGTCTCTGTGGGAAATATGATTTCACGCGCCACTACTCTCTGCACTACCAATGGAATTGCGTGTGCTTTTGGTGAAGTTACCACAGGAGGGTTCATTGGAGAGATAGCACCTATTTCTGCAACTTGGGCGCCTAAAAAAGGGAGACGCAATGATTAAAAATATATAGTTGTTAAAATAAAAATATGTATATGAAAATTTCCTTTACCTGGTGAATACCCATATTCTCCATAATCTAAAAGATCCTCGTCATCTTTCTCAGCTGCAGGAGATTTAATAGGAACATTGGCGCCAGGAAAAGTCTTAGCAATTATAGGGGAGGATTCCATCTCAGCTTCTTTCACAGCTGTTTCCTCTTCTTCGCCAATATCAACTTCACCTTCTTCAAAATCATCATCTTTATCTTCACCATATCGCTATCTCCGCTGTCTTCGTATTGTGAAGATTCATTTGTATCTGATGATGAAGCTGAACTTTCATCTTCCAAATTTTCTTCGTCAACCTCTTCAATAATAACCTGCTTCCCCTTGTAAGAAATGGATTTGCTGCTCTCCGGTGCAGACTCTTGGACCATAGGGGAAGCAGATGCTTGGCGAGTCATTTCAGAAGGAATAGGGGATGATGTTTGCAAACGCGTTCTTGATCTAGTCATCAGAGAAGATGGACTAGGACCAAGGGGTTGTGGAGGAGATACGGAAGTACCGATAGCTGGTCCTTCTTGAACCGCTGCAGTATCTACAGGAATTGGAGAAGATGTACCTACAGCATCGTCTGCGGCTTGGTATGAAGAGTCCTTACGAGATTTCTCGAATTCTCTCAAATCTCCGTAAGCAAACCAGCCATCCAAAGTTTTGATGGGCTTAATTTCACGAATAGGATCTTCCAATGATATTTTCCTACAAATTTCTCCGGGATGTGATGCATGGCTCTTTTCCGGAATATAGCCAATTCCGCTCTCTAAATTTCTGCCCTTTAGCCTGGGCGGATGAAGAAAGATAGAAGAATCCACTGGCAAGCATTTAGCAACCAGGTATGATTGATGATCCCACCATCGCATCCAGCTATATGATGTACGGACTATGCGATCACAGCTTGGAATTATGAAAAGGGATCCAACGCAACCGTTCAGCAACTGTTTCCATATCATGGCCCAGTTAAGAGGACCAGTTCCATAGCAGCGCATTTTTCTGGTAACCAGCCCGCAGTCTTGTGGTACAGTTTGATCATAACCAAATTGACGAGCAAAACGACTGGGGTAGTAAGGTTCTCTCCAGAATTCTGTCCCTTCCCGAAGAGGCAAACTGTATGAGCGAATGGAAAAGAAGAAAGCTCTTTCTGCTGCAGTAAGCGTTTCGTTGTCCACCATATCTGTATCTTCGGTGTAGCGATGTAGGCGGAACTGAAAGAAGTTTATTTGATCATCATCTCGAATTTTGTTGGCAACCCATTCATATGCCCTTTTTGCCATCGCTCTTTGCTGGAAAAACCAGAGTGGAAGGTGAGAAGGATGAGTATATGCTTGTTCCGGAGCTTCAAAAGTCGAGGGAAAATAAACTCCAAGCCACCCCGTAATATAATGCCAAGAAGTATGTGCAGATGAAGCTCCAAGAATTGGGTCTTTTATGTGGGTAGCTACTTCCCCAAGAGCCCTGTAGATAGAACATAATACGGGAGGAGCAAGAGAATATTTATGGCCCTCCGCTAAAGCACCAGCCACAACAAAAACACTGGGACGAACAGCATCTGCCCATTTGGAGCTGGGCAATACAACTAAGCTTAGCCAGTAAGCCAAGAATGCTGCAAGCTCTCCGAAAGAACTATATTCTGGCTTTCTTCTTATTGCATCTCGAAGCTTCGTTAGTTCTTTAGAGTGGCAGTCACGAAACCTTCAAAGAAAATAAGGAGGTTAATATGCAAGAACGGCTAAATAGCAAGAATGCAAGGAGGAAGATCGATTGCTGGATTAATAAATACCTGAGACCCCTAGAAAAATGTGCTAGCCATTGAAGAGGGGAAATTTTGTGGAGGTTGGGAAATTTGCCCATCTCTTTGAATAACTCTATAGTAGTCTCAGAAATGGAAGGCTTGCGGTCTGGAGAAGATACGAAGGCCAATTCTCTGTTTGTTGGAATGAATTCATCATAGAATTTGCCTGTTACTGTGAGACCGGCTATGCGATGAAGGTCCCAGAGAGATATGCTCATTTCACCATAAGGAAGATGGAAGGAGTTGGTTGTAGGTGACCAGTATTCAAGGAAGCCTTTTAGAATATTGGGTTCCCTATAGAAGTATTTGGAGGTCACTTCTATTGCATCATAAAAGCCGATCTTTGCAAGAGTGCTCGTATGCTTCAGCAATATAGCCTCCGCCCATTCAGAATAGTATCGACGAGCAGTTAACATGCCTCTGATACGGAATTCTGCCTGTCCCCAGAGTTGCTCCCGATCTCTGAAGCGCTGTCGCACCGTCTCATAAAAATAAGAAGGAAAGAGATCATGAGGACT
The DNA here is from genome assembly GCA_021015155.1 of Magnolia officinalis. Classification (NCBI taxonomy): domain Eukaryota; kingdom Viridiplantae; phylum Streptophyta; class Magnoliopsida; order Magnoliales; family Magnoliaceae; genus Magnolia; species Magnolia officinalis. The sequence goes on along the minus strand of JAJHSJ010001460.1, from coordinate 35,588 downwards.
GTGGAAAGGAGTTAAGAAAATCATGGGATGAACTTCTCCTATCCTCTGTCGCGGTTTCTGAGTTTGAATAGTTCCCTCCAGGATTCGGGGCTCTCTTGAAGTCCATGATTCAGTATACATTAATCTCTCACCATGAACGTAATCTTTGGACTCGCAGTCTAGCATGGACTGATGGCGATATACCTTGATCGGAATAATTGTCATGCCCTCCGCATGAGGATTATCAAACTTCATAATACCTTCGACAACTCGTACTGAGTCCCACGAGTTTTGAAGCCTCTTCTTCTTGTGTTCCTTGATCTTTTCTGCAAATTCTTTCGCCTTATTGTGGCGAGTTTTCTTTGGGCGAGAAGCAGGAGTATCTTCACGGATAGGTACTCTCTCACTATCAGTCCGAATATGAGTAGTGGTCTTCAACCATTCATCCCAGTCATACTCTCTGCCATGCTTAGGTGGACATTTGATGTCTCCCAGAGATATAGATCTATGAATGGGGGAAGGTAAAGATCTAATACGGTCAGAAAAGTCGAAAGTGGGAAGGACAGGTTCTTTGAAGTAAGCGGGATTTCTGGAAGTGGTTTTTGTCCGCTTAGCAGGAGGTTGATCAGAAGGAGGAGAGTCAGAAGGAGTTACAAGACGAGCCGTTTGTTTAACACGAGCCATGAAAGTAAGATAAAGGAAATAAGAAAGAAAGAAAGAAGAGAAAATGGCTAAGTGTTGGAAACAGTTCAAAAAGAAAATTTGGCTAAGTACAGAGTACTTTGCGCGGGGTCGCGCAAAGTATACAGTTTGCGCGGAAAAACTAGAAAATCACGCAAAGTAAAACGGTTTGCGCGGGGTCGCGCAAAGTGGGAGGTTTGCGCGGAAGAAAATCGCCAGAGCAGAGTTTCAGCAGAGAACGATTCGTAAAAATGACTAAGTAGTTGGACTATTTATAGGCTTTATGGCCGAGTACGGTACTCGACCAGAGCTTTGCGCGGGGTCGCGCAAACCCAGCAGAATATAACTGGTTGATCCTTTTCCTTTGATTTTCGGAAAAAACAAAGAACGGATCAAGGGGGCATCTGTTGAGGCATAAAATAAGCAAAGAAGTGAAGACAAGAAAAATCAAGAAATCAATTTGAAAGATCAAAGAAATCAGCTTCAAGACCACTTTGCGCGGGTTCGTGCAAAGTGAAATGGTTGGCCAGACCGCGCAAAGGGAATGGTTTGCGCAGGAGGTTATGAAGACACTTTGCGCGGGGACTGATAGTTTGCGCGAGACCGCGCAAAGCATATCGTTTGCGCGTGTCCGCGCAAAGTATATGACGGTGGGATCAAAAAGGTTGGTTGATTATTTGTCCCACATCGACCAGAACAGAGATTTCCATTGAAGAAAATGTCTATAAATACCCCGTTCCTCTTCTCAAAAGTGGTGGGAAGATTTCAGAAGTGAAAGAAAGACGAAAGAGAAGACAGAATGTGCGGAGTATTGGACTCTTGCACTTTGCGCGACCGCACGCAAAGGAGTATTGGACTCCTGAAGTTTGTGCGCTGATCCGCGCAAAGCAGCATAGGGCTGAGATAGTTTGCGCGGACCCGCGCAAAGCATATCGTTTGCGCGGACCCGCGCAAACTGACTGCTGGGCAGTCTATAACAACAACAGGGCTGTTATGCTGTCAGAATGGCTCGAGTCTTCAAGTCTTCAGGATCTTCTTGTTCAGGAGAAAAGGAAGAATCATCGACGAAAAGGCGTGTTCCTCCTAAGTTTCAGGAGATGACTGAAATAGCGTTGTTATGCTGCCGGAATCTCTGTCCTCTTGAAGACTATTGGTCAATTCATCCATTCCTCCTAAGTCATAGGAGATGATTGAGAATGGCGCTGTTATGCTGCCAAAATTTATATTTAACTATGATAACTGTAACTTGTAACGAATTCTTTGAAAACTATCTTAGAATCAAGGGATACTTGAGGATGTAAATGAATTCAGAATCAATGAAGTGTGATGATTGTTTCTGTAATTATTTCATTGTTATGATTAAATAAGATAATTCCCAAATCAAATACTTTGTTCTCTTATCGAAACAGTCCCAAAAGCACGTTGGAACTGTTCGATCGTCATTTTTCAATACGGATTGTTAATCTTTCAAAATTGCGCGATCCAACGGAGACGCACATAACTCCATTTGATGTTGGCTTGGGACGATTTTTTATCATCTGAATGGTATTTTAGTGCTCTTTATTCTTGACTGGAATCATCGTATTCTGAGGCCATTTGGGCATGTTCAAGTTTGATTGCAGTTGTGGATCCTGAATGTTTCCCTCATCTCCATGTCGAATAATAGTAACCCTCATAACTCTCTCTTCAGAGGTCAAATTTAATCTATTTCAGGTCATTGGAATGGTAACTTGTCAAGCTTCTAAATGGGATCAAAATTGCCTAATTTAGAGACCGTTCGATATCCCAAGAGCACGTTGGAACTCATCGATCGTCATTTTTCATTATGGATTGTCAATCATTTGAAATTGTGTGACCCAACGGAGACGCCTATAACTCCATCATTTGATGTCGGATTGGGTCGATTTTTGGACATCGGAATGGTACTTTAGTGTTCTTTCATTCTTGACTAGAATCGTCGTATTATGAGACCATTTGGGCATCTTTAAGTTCGATCGCAGTCGTGGATCCAGAATGTTTCCATCATCTCCTTGTCCAATAGTAACCCTCATAACTCTCTCTTTAGAGCTCGAATTTAGGCTATTTCAGGTCATTGGAATGGTAACTTGTCAAGCTTCCAAATGGGACAAAAATTGCCTAATTCAGAGACCGTTCGATGTCCCAAAAGCACGTTGGAACTCTTCGATCGTCATTTTTCAATACGGATTGTTAATCTTTCAAAATTGCGCGATCCAACGGAGACGCCTATAACTCCATCATTTGATGTCGGCTTGGGTTGATTTTTGGTCATCTGAATGGTACTTTAGTACTATTTCATTCTTGACTGGAATCGTCGTATTCTAAGACCATTTGGGCATCTTTAAGTTAGATTGCAGTCTTGGATCCTGAATGTTTCCCTCATCTCCTTGTCCAATAATAATAACCCTCATAACTCTCTCTTCAGAGGTTAAATTTAAACTGTTTCAGGTCATTGGAATGGTAACTTGTCAAGTTATCAAATGGGACAAAAATTGCCTAATTCAGAGACTGTTCGATGTCCCAAAAGCACGTTGGAACTCTTCGATCGTCATTTTTCAATACGGATTGTTAATCTTTCAAAATTGCGCGATCCAACGGAGACGCCCATAACTCCATCATTTGATGTTGGCTTGGGTCGATTTTTGATCATCTGAATGGTACTTTAGTGCTCTTTCATTCTTGACTGGAATCATCGTATTCTGAGACCATTTGGGCATGTTTAAGTTTGATTGCAGTCGTGGATCCTGAATATTTCCCTCATCTCCATGTCGAATAATAGTAACCCTCATAACTCTCTCTTCAGAGGTCGAATTTAAACTATTTCAGGTCATTGGAATGGTAACTTGTCAAGCTTCCAAATGGGATAAAATTGCCTAATTCAGAGCCGTTCGATATCCCAAAGCACGTTGGAACTCATCGATCGTCATTTTTCATTATGGATTGTCAATCATTCGAAATTGTGCGACCCAAGGAGACGCCTATAACTCCATCATTTGATGTCAGATTGGGTCATTTTTGGACATCTGAATGGTACTTTAGTGTTCTTTCATTCTTGACTGGAATCGTCATATTATGAGACCATTTGGGCATCTTTAAGTTCGATCGCAGTCGTGGATCCTGAATGTTTCCATCATCTCCTTGTCCAATAGTAACCCTCATAACTCTCTCTTCAGAGCTCGAATTTAGGCTATTCAGGTCATTGGAATGGTAACTTGTCAAGCGTCCAAATGGGATAAAAATTGCCGAATTCAGAGACCGTTTGATGTCCCAAAAGCACGTTGAAACTCTTCGATCGTCATTTTTCAATACGGATTGTTAATCTTTCAAAATTGTACGATCCAACCGAGACGCCTATAACTCCATCATTTGATGTCAGCTTGGGTCAATTTTTGGTCATCTGAAAGGTACTTTAGTACTCTTTCATTCTTGACTGGAATCGTCGTATTCTGAGACCATTTGGGCATCTTTAAGTTTGATTGCAGTCGTGGATCCTGAATGTTTCCCTCATCTCCATGTCGAATAATAGTAACCCTCATAACTCTCTCTTCAGAGGTCGAATTTAAACTATTTCAGGTCATTGGAATGGTAACTTGTCAAGCTATCAAATGGGATAAAAATTGGCTAATTTAGAGACCGTTCGATGCCTCAAAAGCACGTTGGAACTCTTCGATCGTCATTTTTCAATACGGATTGTTAATCTTTCAAAATTGCGCGATCCAACGGAGACGCCCAAAACTCCATCTTTTGATATTGGCTTGGGTCGATTTTTTATCATCTGAATGGTACTTTAGTGCTCTTTCATTCTTGACTGGAATCATCGTATTCTGAGACCATTTGGGCATGTTTAAGTTTGATTGCAGTCGTGGATCCTGAATGTTTCCCTCATCACCATGTCAAATAATAGTAACCCTCATAACTCTCTCTTTAGAGGTCGAATTTAAACTATTTCAGGTCATTGGAATGGTAACTTGTCAAGCTTCCAAATGGGATCAAAATTGCCTAATTCAGAGACCGTTCGATATCCCAAGAGCACGTTGAAACTCATCGACCGTCATTTTTCATTATGAATTGTCAATCATTCGAAATTGTGCGACCCAACGGAGATGCCTATAACTACATCATTTGATCTCGGATTGGGTTGATTTTTAGACATCTGAATGGTACTTTAATGTTCTTTCATTCTTGACTGGAATCGTCGTATTATGAGACCATTTGGTCATCTTTAAGTTCGATCGCAGTCGTGGATCCTGAATGTTTCCATCATCTCCTTGTCCAATAGTAACCCTCATAACTCTCTCTTCAGAGCTCGAATTTAGGCTATTTTAGGTCATTGGAATGGTAACTTGTGAAGATTCCAAATGGGACCAAAATTGCCTAATTCAGAGACCGTTTGATATCCCAAAAGCAAGTTGGAACTCTTCGATCGTCATTTTTCAATATGGATTGTTAATCTTTTAAAATTGTGTGATTCAACGGAGACGCCTATAACTCCATCATTTGATGTCGGCTTGGGTCGATTTTTGGTCATCTGAATGGTACTTTAGTTCTCTTTCATTCTAGACAGGAATCGTCATATTCTGAGACAATTTGGGCATCTTTATGTTAGATTGTAGTCGTGGATCCTGAATGTTTCCATCATCTCCTTGTCCAATAGTAACCCTCATAACTCTCTCTTCAGAGGTCGAATTTAGACTATTTCAGGACATTGGAATGGTAACTTGTCAAGCTATCAAATGGGACAAAAATTGCCTAATTTAGAGACCGTTCGATGTCCCAAAAGCACGTTGGAACTCTTCGATCGTCATTTTTCAATACGGATTGTTAATCTTTCAAAATTGCGCGATCCAACGGAGACGCCCATAACTCCATCATTTGATGTTGGCTTGGGTCGATTTTTGATCATCTGAATGGTACTTTAGTGCTCTTTCATTCTTGACTGGAATCGTCGTATTCTGACACCATTTGGGCATCTTTAAGTTGGATCGCAGTCGTGGATCCTGAATGTTTCCATAATCTCCTTGTCCAATAGTAACCCTCATAACTCTCTCTTCAGAGGTCGAATTTAGACTATTTCAGGTCATTGGAATGGCAACTTGTCAAGCTTCCAAATGGGGCCAAAATTTCCTAATTCAGAGACCGTTCCATAACCCAAAAGCACATTGGAACACTTCGATTGTCATTTTTCAATACGGATTTTTAACTTTTCCAAATTGTGCGATCCAACGGAGACGCCTATAACTCCATCATTTGATGTCGGAATGGGTCGATTTTGTCATCTGAATGGTACTTTAGTGCTCTTTCATTCTTGACTGGAATCGTCATATTCTGAGACCATTTGGGCATCTTTAAGTTGGATCGCAGTCATGGATCCTGAATGTTTCCATCATCTCCTTGTCCAATAGTAACCCTCATAACTCTCTCTTCAGAGGTCAAATTAAGGCTATTTCAGGTCATTGGAATGGTAACTTGTCAAGCTTCCAAATGGGACCAAAATTGCCTAATTCAGAGACCGTTCGATATCCCAAAAGCACGTTGGAACTCTTCGATCGTCATTTTTCAATATGGATTGTTAGTCTTTCCAAATTACGTGATCCAACGGAGTCGCCTATAACTCCATCATTTGACATTGGATTGGGTCAATTTTTCGTCATCTGAATGGTACTTTAGTGCACTTTCATTCTTGACTGGAATAGTCATTTTGCAAGGCCATATGGGCATATTTAAGTTGGATCGTAGTCGTCGGTCCTGAATGTTTCCTTCATCTTCTTGCCAATAGTAACCCTCATAACTCTCTCTTCATAGGTCAAATTTAGACTATTTCAACTCATTGGAATGGTAACTAGTTAAGCTTCCATTTGGGAGCAAAATTGGTTAATTCAGAGACCGTTCGATATCCTAAAAGCACTTTGGAACTCTTCGATCGTCATTTTTCAATATGGATTGTTAATCTTTCACAATTGCGTGATCCAACAAAGATGCCTATAACTCCATCATTTGATGTCGCATTGGGTCGATTTTTGGTCATCTGAATGGAACTTTAGTACTCTTTCATTCTTGACTGGTATCGTCGTAATCCTTGACCATTTGGGCAACTAAAAGTTGGATCGCAATCGTCGGTCCTGAATGTTTCCTTCAACTTCTTGTCTAATAGTAACCCCCATAACTCTCTCTTCAGTGGTCGAAAGTAGATACTTCAGGTCATTGGATTGGTAACTTCTCAAGCTTCCAAATGGGACAAATTTACATAATTCAGAGACGGTTCAATATCCCAAAAGTACGTTGGAACACTTCGATTGTCATTTTTCAATATGGATTGTTAATCTTTCCATATAGCGCAATCCAACGGAGACGCCTATAACTCCATCATTTGATGTCGGATTGGGTGAATTTTTGGTCATCTGAATGGTACTTTAGTGCTCTTTCATTCTTGACTGGAATCATCGTATTCTGAGACCATTTGGGCATCTTTAAGTTAGATTGCAGTCGTGGATCCTGAATGTTTCCATCATCTCCTTGTCCAATAGTAACCCTCATAACTCTCTCTTCAAAGGTTGAATTTAGACTATTTCAGGTCATTGGAATGGTAACTTGTCAAGCTTCCAAATGGGACCAAAATTACCTAATTCAGAGACCTTTCAATATCCCAAAAGCACGTTGGAACTCTTCGATCATCATTTTTCTGTATGAATTGTTAATCTTTCCAAATTGCGTGATCCAACGGAGACGCCTATAACTCCATCATTTGATGTCGGATTGGGTCAATTTTTGGTAATCTGAATGGTACTGTGCTCTTTCATTCTTAACTGGAATCGTCGTATTCTGAGACCATTTGGGCAACTTTAAGTTTGACTACAGTCGTGGATCCTGAATATTTCCATCATCTCCTTGTGTAATAGTAACCTCATAATTCTCTCTTAGAGGACGAATTTAGACTATTTTAGGTCATTGGAATGGTAACTTGTCAAGCTTCCCAATGGGACCAAAATTGCCTAATTCAGAGGCCGTTCAATATCCCAAAAGTACGTTGGAACTCTTCGATCGTCATTTTTCAATACGGATTGTTAATCTTTCCAAATTTCGCGATCCAACGGAGACGCCTATAACTCCATCATTTGATGTCGGATTGGGCCGATTTTTGGTCATCTGAATGGTACTTTAGTGCTCTTTCATTCATGACTAGAATCGTCATTTTCCAAGACCATTTGTGCATATTAAGGTTGGATCGCAGTCGTCGGTCCTGAATGATTCCTTCATCTTCTTGTCCAATAGTAACCCTCATAACTCTCTCTTCAGAGGTTGAATTTAGACTATTTAAACTCATTGGAATGTTAACTTGTCAAGCTTCCAAATGGAACCAAAATTTCTTAATTTAGACACCGTTCGATATCCCAAAAGCACGTAAAACTCTTCGATCATCATTTTTCAATATGGATTGTTAGTTTTTCAAAATTACACGACCAAACGGAGACGCCTACAACTCCATCATTTGTTGTCATATGGGGTCAATTTTTGGTCATCTGAATGGAACTTTAGTACTCTTTCATTCTTGACTAGTATCGTCATATTTCGAGACCATTTGGGCAACTAAAAGTTGGATCGCAGTCGTCGGTCCTGAATGTTTCCTTCAACTTCGTGTCCAATATTAACCCCCATAACTCTCTCTTCAGTGGTCGAAAGTAGACAATTTCAGGTCATTGGATTGGTAACTTCTCAAGCTTCCAAATGGGACCTAATTTACATAATTCAGAGACGGTTCAATATCCCAGAAGCACATTGGAACTCTTCGATCGTCATTTTTCAATATGGATTGTTAATCTTTCCAAATTGCGTAATCCAATGGAGACGCCTATAACTCCATCATTTGATGTCAGATTGGGTGGATTTTTGGTCATCTGAATGGTACTTTAGTGCTCTTTTATTCTTGACTGGAATCATCGTATTCCGAGACCATTTGGGCATCTTTAAGTTAGATTACAGTCGTGGATCCTGAATGTTTCCATCATCTCCTTGTCCAATAGTAACCCTCATAACTCTCTCTTCAGAGGTCGAATTTAGACTATTTCAGGTCATTGGAATGGTAACTTGTCAAGCTTCCAAATGGGAGCAAAATTACCTAATTCAGAGACCGTTCAATATCCCAAAATCACATTGGAACTCTTCGATCATCATTTTTCTGTTTGGATTGTTAATCTTTCTAAATTGCGTGATCCAACGGAGACGCCTATAACTCCATCATTTGATGTCAGATTGGGTCAATTTTTGGTAATCTGAATGGTACTTTAGTGCTCGTTCATTCTTAACTGGAATCGTCGTATTCTGAGACCATTTGGGCAACTTTAAGTTTGTTTACAGTCGTGGATCCTGAATATTTCCATCATCTCCTTGTCCAATAGTAACCCTCATAATTCTCTCTTCGGAGGACGAATTTAGACTATTTTAGGTCATTGGAATGGTAACTTGTCAAGCTTCCCAATGGGACCAAAATAGCCTAATTCAGAGGCCGTTCAATATCCCAAAAGTACGTTGGAACTCTTCGATCGTCATTTTTCAATACGGATTGTTAATCTTTCCAAATTTCGCGATCCAATGGAGACGCCTATAACTCAATCATTAGATGTTGGATTGGGTCGATTTTTGGTCATTTGAATGGTACTTTAGTGCTCTTTCATTCATGACTGGAATCGTCATTTTCCAAGACCATTTGGGCATATTTAAGTTGGATCGTAGTCGTCGGTCCTGAATGTTTCCTTTATCTTCTTGCCAATAGTAACCCTCATAACTCCCACTTCAGAGGTCGAATTTAGACTATTTCAACTCATTGGAATGGTAACTTATCAAGCTTCCATATGGGAGGAAAATTGGTTAATTCAGAGACCGTTCGATATCCCAAAAGCACGTTGGAACTCTTCGATAGTCATTTTTCAATATTGATTGTTAATCTTTCAAAATTGCGCGATCCAACGGAGACGCCTAAACTCCATCATTTGATGTCGGATTGGGTCATTTTTTGGTCATCTGAATGGATAGTACTCTTTCATTCTTGACTAGTATCGTAGTATTCCTAGAACATTTGGGCAACTAAAAGGTGGATCGCAGTCGTCGGTCCTGAATGTTACCTTCAACTTCTTGTCCAATAGTAACCCCCATAACTCTCTCTTCAGAGGTCGAAGGTTGACTATTTCTGTCATTGGATTGGTTACTTCTCAAGCTTCCAAATGGGACCAAATTTACCAAATTCGGAGACTGTTCGATATCCCAAAACAACGTTGGAACTGTTCGATCGTCGTTTTTCAATGTAGATTGTTCATCTTTCCAAATTGCGCGATCCAACGGAGACACCTATAACTCCATCATTTGATGTCGGATTGGGTCAATTTTTGGTCATCTGAATGGTACTTTAGTGCTCTTTCATTCTTGACTAGAAACGTCGTATTCTGAGACCATTTGGGCATCTTTAAGTTAAATTGCAGTCGTGGATCCTAAATGTTTCTATCACCTCCTTGTACAATAGTAACCCTCATAACTCTCTCTTAAGAGGTCGAATTTAGACTATTTCAGGTCATTGGAATGGTAACTTGTCAAGCTTCCAAATGGGACCAAAATTGACTAATTCAGAGGTCGTTCGATATCCCAAAAGCACGTTGGAACTCTTCGTACATCATTTTTTAATACGAATTGTTAATCTTTCCAAATTGCGCGATCTAACGGAGACGCCTATAACTCCATCAATTGATGTTGGATTGGGTCAATTTTTGGTCATCTAAATGGTACTTTAGTGCACTTTCATTCTTGACTGGAATCGTCGTATTTTGGGGCCATTTGGGCATCTTTAAGTTAGATGGCAGTCGTGGATCCTGAATGTTTCCATCATCACCTTGTCCAATAGTAACCCTCATAACTCTCTCTTCAGAGGTCAAATTTAGACTATTTCAGGTCATTGGAATGGTAACTTGTCAAGCTTCCAAATGGGACAAAGATTGCCTAATTCAGAGGATGTTCGGTATCCCAAAAGCACATTGGAACTCTTCGATCGTCATTTTTCAATACGGATTGTTAATCTTTCCAAATTGCATGATCCAAAGGAGAGACGCCTATAACTCCATCATTTGATATCGGATTGGGTTAATTTTTGGTCATCTGAATGGTACTTTAGTGCACTTTCATTCTTGACTGGAATCGTCGTATTCTGAGACCATTTGGGCATCTTTAAGTTAGATTGCAGTCGTGGATCCTGAATGTTTCCATCATCTCCTTGTCCCATAGTAGCCCTCACAACTCTCTCTTCAGAGGTTGAATTTAGACTATTTCAGGTCATTGGAATGGTAACTTGTCTTGCTTCCAAATGGGACAAAAATTCCCTAATTCAGGACCGTTCGATATCCCAAAAGCAAGTTGGAACTTTCGATCATCATTTTTCAATACGGATTGTTAATCTTTCCAAATTGCGCGATCCAACGGAGGCGCCTATAACTCCATCATTTGATGGCGGATTGGGTCAATTTTTGGTCATCTGAATGGTACTTTAGTGCATTTTCATTCTTGACTGGTATCGTCATTTTCCAAGACCATTTGGGCATATTTAAGTTGGATCGTAGTCGTCGGTCCAGAATGTTTCCTTCATCTTCTTGTCCAATAGTAACCCTCATAACTCTCTCTTCAGAGGTCGAATTTAGACTATTTCATCTCATTGGAATGCTAACTTGTGAATCTTCCATTTGGGACCAAAATTGCTTAATTCAGACCCCGTTCGATTTCCCAAAAACACGTTGGAACTCTTCGATCGTCATTTTTCAATATGGATGGTTAATCTTTCCAAATTACGCGATCCAACGGAGAAGCCTAAAACTCGTTCATTTGAAGTTGGATTGGGTCGATATCTGGCCATCTGAATGGTAATTTAGTGCTCTTTCATTCTTGACTGGAATCGTCGGTTTCCAGGACCATTTTAGCATATTTAAGTTGGATCATAGTCGTCGGTCCTGAATGTTTCCTTCATCTTCTTGTCCAATAGTAACCCTCATAACTCTCTCTTCAGAGGTCAAATTTAGACTATTTCATCTCATTGGAATGGTAAGTTGTCAAGCTTCCATTTGGGACCAAAATTGCTTAATTCCGACACCATTCGATATCCCAAAAGCACGTTGGAACTCTTCGATCGTCATTTTTTAATATGGATTGTTAATCTTTCGAAATTGCGCGATCCAACGGAGACGCCTATAACTCCATCATTTGACGTTAGATTTGGTCGATTTTTGGTCATCTGAATGGTCCTTTAGTACTCTTTCATTCTTGACTGGTATCGTCGTATTTTCAGACCATTTGGGTAACTAAAAGTTGGATCGCAGTCGTCGGTCCTGAATGTCTCCTTCCACTTCTTGTCTAATAGTAACTCCCATAACTCTCTCTTCGGAGGTCGAATGTAAAATATTTCAGGTCATTGGATTGGTAACTTCTCAAGCTTCCAAATGGGACCAAATTACATAATTCGGAGATTGTTTGATGTCCCAAAAGCACGTTGGAACTCTTCCATCGTCATTTTTTAATATGGATTGTTAATCTTTCCAAATTGTGCGATCCAACGGAGACGCCTATGACTCCAACATTTGATGTCGGATTGGGTCAATTTTTGGTCATCTGAATGGTACTTTACCGCTCTTTCATTCTTGACTTGAATCGTCATATTCTGAGACCATTTGGACATCTTTAAGTTGGATCGCAGTCGTGGATCCAGAATGTTTCTATCATCTCCATGTCCAATAGTAACCCTCATTACTCTCTCTTCAGAGGTCGCATTTAGACTATTTCAGGTCATTGGAATGGTAACTTGTCAAGCTTCCAAATGGGACCAAAATTGCCTAATTCAGAGACCGTTCGATATCCCAAAAGCATGTTGGAACTCTTCGATCGTCATTTTTCAATATGGATTATTAATCTATCCAAATTGCGCGATCCAATGGAGACGCATATAACTAAATCATTTGATGTCGGCTTGGGTCAATTTAGGGCCATCTGAATGGAACTTTAGTGCTCTTTCATTCTTGACTGGTATACTCGTATTCCGAGACCATTTAGGCATCCTTAAGTTGGATTGCAATCGTCAGTCCTGAATGTTTCCTTCATCTCCTTGTCCAATAGTAACCCATAACTCTCTTTTCAGAGGTCGAATTTATACTATTTCAGGTCATTCGAATGGTAACTTGTCAAGCTTCCAAATGGGACCAAATTTACCAAATTCGGAGACCGTTTGATATCCCAAAAGCACGTTGGAACTCTTCGATCGTCATTTTTCAATATCGATTGGTAATCATTCCAAATTGCGTGATCCAACGGAGACGCTTATGACTCCATCATTTGATTTCATATTGGGTCAATTTTTGGTCATCTGAATGGTACTTTAGTGCTCTTTCATTCTTGACTGGAATCGTCATATTCTGAGACCATTTGGGCATCTTTAAGTTAGATTGCAGTCGTAGATCCTGAATGTTTCCATCTCCTTGTCCAATAGTAACCCTCATAACTCTCTCTTCAGAGCTCAAATTTAGACTATTTCAGGTCATTAGAATGGTAACTTGTGAAGCTTCCAAATGGGACCAAAATTGACTAATTTAGAGACCGTTCGATATCCCAAAAGCACGTTGGAACTCTTCGATCGTCATTTTTCAATACGGATTGTTAATCTTTCCAAATTGCGCGATCCAACAGAGACGCCAATAACTCCACTATTAGATGTCAGATAGGGTCAATTTTTGGACATCTGAATGGTACTTTAGTACTCTTTCATTCTTGACTGGTATCGTCGTATTCTGAGACCATTTGGGCAACTTAAAGTTGGATCACAGTCGTCGGTCTTGAATGTTTCCTTCATCTTCTTGTCCAATAGTAACCCTCATAACTCTCTCTTCAAAGGTCGAATTAGACTATTTCATGACTTTGTAATGGTAACTTGTCAGGCTTTCAAATGGGACCAAATTTACCTAATTCACAGACCGTTCGATATCCCAAAAGCATGATGGAACTCTTCGATCGTCATTTTTCAATATGGAATGTTTATCTTTCCAAATTGCGCGATCCTACGGAAACTCCTATAACTCCATCATTTGATGTCGGATTAGGTTGATTTTTGGTCATCTGAATGGTACTTTAGTACTCTTTCATTCTTGACTGGTATTGTCATATTCTGAGACCATTTGGGCAACTAAAAGTTGGATCGCAGTCGTCGGTCCTGAATGTTTCCTTCAACTTCTTGTCCAATAGTAACCCCCATAACTCTCTCTTCAGAGGTCGAATGCAGACTATTTCAGGTCATTGGATTGGTAACTTCTCAAGCTTCCAAATAGGACCAAATTTACCAAATTCGGAGACTGTTCAATATCCCAAAAGCACGTTGGAACTCTTCGATCGTCAATTTTCAAAATGGATTGTATATCTTTCTAAATTGCGTGATCCAACAGAGACGCCTATAACTCCATCATTTGATGTTGGATTAGGCCAATTTTTGGTCATTTCAGTGGTACTTTAGTGCACTTTCATTCTTGACTGGAATCGTCGTATTCTGAGACTATTTGAGCATCTTTAAGTTAGATTGCAGTCGTGGATCCTGAATGTTTCCATCATCTCCTCTTCCAATAGTAACCCTCATAACTCTCTCTTCAGAGGTCGAATTTAGACTATTTCAGGTCATTGGAATGGTAACTTGTCTTGCTTCCAAATGGGACAAAAATTCCCTAATTCAGGACCGTTCGATATCCCAAAAGCAAGTTGGAACTCTTCGATCATCATTTTTCAATACGGATTGTTAATCTTTCCAAATTGTGCGATCCAACGGAGACGCCTATAACTCCATCATTTGATGGCGGATTGGGTCGATTTTTGGTCATCTGAATGGTACTTTAGTGCATTTTCATTCTTGACTGGTATCGTCATTTTCCAAGACCATTTGGGCATATTTAATTTGGATTGTAGTTGTCGGTCCTGAATGTTTCCTTCATCTTCTTGTCCAATAGTAACCCTCATACTCTCTCTTAAGAGGTCGAATTTAGACTATTTCATCTCATTGGAATGGTGACTTGTCAAGCTTCCAAATGGGACCAAAATTGCTTAATTTAGACACCGTTCGATATCCCAAAAGCACGTTGGAACTCTTCGATCGTCATTTTTCAATATGGATGGTTAATCTTTCCAAATCTTTCCAAATTTGAAGTCGGATTGGGCCAATTTTTGGCCATCTGAATGGTTATTTGGTGCTTTTTCATTCTTGACTGGAATTGTCTTTTTCCAAGACCATTTTGGCATATTTAAGTTGGATCGTAGTCATCGGTCCTGAATGTTTCCTTCATCTTCTTGTCTGATAGAAACCCTCATAACTCTCTCTTCAGAGGTCGAATTTAGACTATTTCAACTCATTGGAATGGAAACTTGTCAAGCTTCCATTTGGGACCAAAATTGCTCAATTTAGAGACCGTTTGATATCCTAAAAGCACGTTAGAACTCTTCGATCGTCATTTTTCAATATGGATTCTTAATCTTTCAAAATTGCGCGATCCAACGGAGACGAGACCATTTGGGTAACTAAAAGTTGGATCGCAGTCGTTGGTCCTGAATGTTTCCTTCAACTTCTTGTCCAATAGTAACCCCCATAACTCTCTCTTCGGTGGTCGAATGTAGATTATTTCAGGTCATTGGATTGGTAACTTCTCAAGCTTCCAAATGGAACCAAATTACAAAATTCGGAGACCGTTTGATATCCCAAAAGCACATTGGAACTCATCCATCGTCATTTTTCAATATGGATTGTTAATCTTTCTAAATTGTGCGATCCAACGAAGACGCCTATGACTCCATCATTTGATGTCGGATTGGGTCGATTTTTGGTCATCTGAATGGTACTTTAGTGTTGTTTCATTCTTGACTGGAATCGTCGTATTCTGATACCATTTGGGCATCTTTAAGTTGGATTCCAGTCGTGAATCCTGAATGTTTCTATCATCTCCTTGTCCAATAGTAACCCTCATTACTCTCTCTTCAGAGGTCGAATTTAGACTATTTCAGGTCATTGGAATGGAAACTTGTCAAGCTTCCAAATGGGACCAAAATTGAGTAATTCAAAGACCGTTCGATATCCCAAAAGCACGTTGGAACTCTTCGATCGTCATTTTTCAATAAGATTGTTAATCTTTCCAAATTGCGCGATCTAACGGAGATGCCAATAACTCCATTATTTGATGTCAGATAGGGTCGATTTTTGGTCATCTAAATGGTACTTTAGTGCTCTTTCATTCTTGACTGGTATCGTCGTTTTCCAAGACCATTTGGGCATATTTAAGTTGGATTGTAGTCGTCGGTCCTGAATGTTTCCTTCATCTTCTTGTCCAATAGTAACCCTCATAACTCTCTCTTCAGAGGTCAAATTTAGACTATTTCATCTCATTGGAATGGTAAGTTGTAAAGCTTCCATTTGGGACCAAAATTGCTTAATTCCAACACCATTTGATATCCCAAAAGCACGTTGGAACTCTTCGATCGTCATTTTTCAATATGGATTGTTAGTCTTTCAAATTATGGGAACCAACGGAGACGCCTATAACTCCATCAGTTGATGTCGGATTGGGTTGATTTTTGGTCATCTGAATGGTACTTTAGTACTCTTTCATTCTTGACTAGTATCGTCATATTCTGAGACCATTTGGGCAACTTAAAGTTGGATCACAGTCGTCCGACCTGAATGTTTCGTTCAACTTCTTGTCCAATAGTAACCCTCATAATAATCTCTTCAGAGGTCGAATTAGACTATTTCACGACATTGTAATGGTAACTTGTCAAGCTTCCAAATGGGACCAAATTTCCCTAATTTAGAGACCGTTCGATATCCCAAAAGTACGTTGGAACTCTTCGATCGTCATTTTTCAATATGGAATGTTTATCATTCCAAATTATGCGATCCTATGGAAATGCCTATAACTCCATCATTTGATGTCGGATTGGGTCAATTTTTGGTCATCTGAATGGTACTTTAGTACTCTTTCATTCTTGACTGGTATTGTCATATTCCGAGACCATTTGGGCAACTAAAAGTTGGATCGCAGTCGTCGGTCCTGAATGTTTCCTTCAACTTCTTATCCAATAGTAACCCCCATAACTCTCTCTTCAGAGGTCGAATTAGACTATTTCAGGTCATTGGATTGGTAACTTCTCAAGCTTCCAAATGGGACCAATTTACCAAATTCGAGAGACCGTTCAATATCCCAAAAACACGTTGGAACTTCGATCGTCATTTTTCAAATGGATTGTTAATCTTTCCAAATTGCGCGATCCAACGGAGACGCCTATAACTCCATCATTTGATGTCGGATTGGGTGGATTTTTGGTCATCTGAATGGTACTTTAGTGCACTTTCATTCTTAACTGGAATCGTCGTATTCTAAGACCATTTGGGCATCTATAAGTTAGATTGCAGGAGGATCCTGAATGTTTCCAACATCTCCTCTCCAATAGTAACCCTCATAACTCTCTCTCAGAGGTCGAATTTAGACTACTTAAACTCATTGGACTGGTAACTTGTCAAGCTTCCAAATGGGACCAAAATTTCTTAATTCAGACCCCGTTCGATATCCCAAAAGCACGTAACTCCATCATTTGTTATCGGATTGGGTCGATTTTTGGTCATTTGAATGCTACTTTAGTACTCTTTCATTCCTGACTGGTATCGTCGTATTCCGAGACTATTTGGCCAACTTAAAGTTGGATCACAAGCGTCGGTCCGGAATGTTTTATTCAACTTCTTTCCAATAGTAACCCTCATAACTATCTCTTCAGAGGTCAAATTAGACTATTTTAGGACATTGGAATGGTAACTTGTCAAGCTTCCAAATGGGACCAAATTCACATAATTCAGAGACCGTTCGATATCCCAAAAGCACATTGGAACTCCTCGATCGTCATTTTTCAATATGGATTGTTAATCTTTCCAAATTGCGCGATCCAACGGAGACACCTATAACTCCATCATTTGATGTCAGATTGGGTCGATTTTTAGTCATCTGAATGGTACTTTAGTGCGCTTTCATTCTTGATGGGAATCGTCGTATTCTGAGAACATTTGCGCATCTTTAAGTTGGATCGCAGTCGTGGATCCTGAATATTTCCATCATCTTCTTATCCAATAGTAACCCTCTTAACTCTCTCTTCAGAGGTCGAATGTAGACTATTTCAGGTCATT
Source organism: Magnolia officinalis (assembly GCA_021015155.1). NCBI lineage: Eukaryota > Viridiplantae > Streptophyta > Magnoliopsida > Magnoliales > Magnoliaceae > Magnolia > Magnolia officinalis. The sequence continues at coordinate 17,695 of JAJHSJ010001460.1, read as the reverse complement.
AGAATGGTAACTTGTCAAGCTTCCAAATGGGACCAAAATTGCCTAATTTAGAGACCGTTCGATATCACAAAAGCACGTTGGAACTCTTCGATCGTCATTTTTCAATATGGATGGTTAATCTTTCCAAATTGCGCGATACAACGGAGATGCCTATAACTCAATCATTTGATGTCGGATCGGGTCAATTTTTGGCCATCAGAATGGTAATTAGTGCTCTTTCATTCTTGACTGGAATCGTCGTTTTTCAAGACCATTTTGGCATATTTAAGTTGGATCGTAGTCGTCAGTCCTGAAAGTTTCCTTCATCTTCTTGCCAATAGTAACCCTCATAACTCTCTCTTTAGAGGTCGAATTTAGACTATTTCAACTCATTGGAATGGTAACTCTTCAAGCTTCCATTTGGGAGCAAAATTGGTTAATTCAGAGACCGTTTGATAACCTAAAAGCACGTTGGAACTCTTCGATAGTCATTTTTCAATATGATTGTTAATCTTTCAAGATTGCACGATCCAACGGAGGCGCCTATAACTCCATCATTTGATGTCGGATTGCGTCGATTTTCGGTCATCTGAATGGTACTTTAGTACTCTTTCATTCTTGACTGGTAACATCGTATTCCGAGACCATTTGGGCAATTAAAAGTTAGATCGCAGTCATCGGTCCTGAATGTTTCCTTCAACTTCTTGTCCAATAGTAACCCCCATAACTCTCTCTTCAGAGGTCGAATGTAGACTATTTCAGGTCATTGGATTGGTACTTCTCAAGCTTCCAAATGGGACCAAATTTACCAAATTCGGAGATGTTTAATATCCCAAAAAGCACGTTGGAACTCTTCGATTGTCATTTTTCAATATGGATTGTTAATCTTTCCAAATTGCGCAGATCCAACGGAGACGCCTATAACTCCATCATTTGATGTCGGATTGGGTCGATTTTTGGTCATCTGAATGGTACTATAGTGCTTTTCATTCTTGACTAAATCGTCGTATTGAGACCATTTGGGCATCTTTAAGTTAGATTGCAGTCGTGGATCCTGAATGTTTCCATCATCTCCTTGTCCAATAGTAACCCTCATAACTCTCTCTTCAGAGGTCGAATTTAGACTATTTCAAGTCATTGGAATGGTAACTTGTCAAGCTTCCAAATGGGACCAAAATTACCTAATTCAGAGACCGTTCGATGTCCAAAAGCACGTTGGAACTCTTCGATCGTCATTTTTCTGTATGGATTGTTAATCTTTCAAAATGCGTGATCCAACGGAGACGCCTATAACTCCATCATTTGATGTCGGATTGGGTCAATTTTTGGTCATCTGAATGGTACTTTAGTGCTCTTTCATTCTTGACTAGAATCGTCGTCATATTCTGAGACCATTTGGCAACTTTAAGTTTGATTACAGTCGTGGATCCTGAATATTTCCATCATCTCCTTGTCCAATAGTAACCTCATAATTCTCTCTTCAGAGGATGAATTTAGACTATTTTAGGTCATTGGAATGGTAACTTGTCAAGCTTCCCAATGGGACCAAAATTGCCTAATTCAGAGGCCGTTCAATATCCCAAAGTACGTTGGAGGAACTCTTCGATCGTCATTTTTCAATACGGATTGTTAATCTTTCCAAATTTCGCGATCCAACGGAGACGCCTATAACTCCATCATTTGATGTCGGATTGGGTCGATTTTTGGTCATCTGAATGGTACTTTAGTGCTCTTTCATTCATGACTGGAATCGTCGTTTTCAAGACCATTTTGCATATTAAAGTTGGATCGCAGTCGTCGGTCCTGAATGATTCCTTCATCTTCTTGTCCAATAGTAACCCTCATAACTCTCTTCAGAGGTCGAATTTAGACTATTAAACTCATTGGAATGGTAACTTGTCAAGCTCCAAATGGGACCAAAATTTATTAATTTAGACAGCGTTCGATATCCCAAAAGCACGTAAAACTCTTCGATCATCATTTTTCAATATGGATTGTTAGTCTTTCAAAATTACGTGATCAACGGAGACCCTATAACTCCATCATTTGTTGTCGGATTGGGTCAATTTTTGGTCATCTGAATGGTACTTTAGTATTCTTTCATTCTTGACTGTATCGTCATATTCCGAGACTATTGGGCATATTTAAGTTGGATCACAGTCGTCGGTCCTGAATGTTTCGTTCATCTTGTCCAATAGTAACCCTCATAACTATCTCTTCAGAGGTCAAATTTAGACTATTTCATCTCATTGGAATGGTAACTTGTCAAGCTTCCAATGGGACCAAATTTACATAATTCAGAGACCGTTCGATATCCCAAAAGCACGTTGGAACTCTTCGATCGTCATTTTTCAATATGGATTGTTAATCTTCCAAATTGCGCGATCCAACGGAGATGCCTAAAACTCCATCATTTGATGTCAGATTGGGTCGATTTTTGGTCATCTGAATGGTACTTTAGTACTCTTCATTCTTGACTGGTATCGTCGTATTCTGAGAACATTTGGGCAATTTAAGTTGGATCGCAGTCGTGGATCCTGAATGTTTCCATCATCTCTTGTCCAATAGTAACACTCTTAAAATCTCTCTCTTCAGAGGTCGAATTAGACTATTTCAGGTCATTGGAATGGTAACTTGTCAAGCTTCCAAATGGGACCAAATTCCCTAATTCAGAGACCGTTCGATATCCCAAAAGCACGTTGGAACTCTTCGATCGTCATTTTTCAATATGGATGTTAATCTTTCCAAATTGCGCGATCTAACGGAGACGCCTATAACTCCATCATTTGATGTCGGATTGGGTCAATTTTTGGTCATCTGAATGGTAATTTAGTGCTCTTTCATTCTTGACTGGAATCGTCGTTTTCCAAGACCATTTTGGCATATTTAAGTTGGATCGTAGTCGTCGGTCCTGAATGTTTCCTTCACTTCTTGTCCAATAGTAACCCTCATAACTCTCTCTTCAGAGGTCGAATTTAGACTATTTCAGGTCATTGGAATGGTAACTTGTCAAGCTTCCATGGGACCAAATTTTGGTTAATTCAGAGACCGTTCGAATCCAAAAGCACGTTGGAACTCTTCGATCGTCATTTTTCAATATGGATTGTTAATCTTTCAAGATTGCACGATCCAACGGAGACGCCTATAACTCCATCATTTGATGTCGGATTGGGTCGATTTTTGGTCATCTGAATGGTACTTTAGTACTCTTTCATTCTTGACTGGTATCATCGTATTCCAAGACCATTTGGGCAATTTAAGTTGGATCGCAGTCGGTCCTGAATGTTTCCTCAACTTCTTGTCCAATAGTAACCCCATAACTCTTCTTCAGAGGTCGAATGTAGACTATTTCAGGTCATTGGATTGGTAACTTGTCAAGCTTCCAAATGGGACCAAATTTGCCTAATTCGGAGATGTTCGATATCCAAAAGCACGTTGGAACTCTTCGATCGTCATTTTTCAATATGGATGTTAATCTTTCCAAATTGCGCAATCCAACGGAGACGCTTATAACTCCATCATTTGATGTCGGATTGGGTCGATTTTGGTCATCTGAATTGTACTTAGTGCTCTTTCATTCTTGACTGGAATCGTCGTATTCTGAGACCATTTGGGCATATTTAAGTTGGATTGCAGTCGTGGTCCTGAATGTTTCCTCATCTCCTTGTCCAATAGTAACCCTCATAACTCTCTCTTCAGAGGTCGAAATTTATTTCAAGTCATTGGAATGGTAACTTGTCAAGCTTCCAAATGGGACCAAAATTGCCAATTCAGAGACCGTTCGATATCTAAAAGCACGTTGGAACTCTTCGATCGTCATTTTTCAATATGGATTGTTAATCTTTCCAAATTGCGCGATCCAACCGAGACGCCTATAACTCCATCATTTGATGTCGGATTGGGTCAATTTTTGGTCATCTTGAATGGTACTTTAGTGCTCTTTCATTCTTGACTGGATCGTCGTATTCTGAGACCATTTGGGTAACTTAAGTTGGATCGCAGTCGTGGATCCTGAATGTTTCCATCATCTCCTTGTCCAATAGTAACCCTCATAATTCTCTCTTCAGAGGTCGAATTTAGACTATTTTAGGTCATTGGAATGGTAACTTGTCAAGCTTCCAAATGGGACCAAATTGCCTAATTCAGAGGCCGTTCGATATCCCAAAAGTACGTTGGAACTCTTCGATCGTCATTTTTCAATATGGATTGTTAATCTTTCCAAATTACGCGATCCAACGGAGACGCCTATAACTCCATCATTTGATGTCGGATTGGGTCGTTTTTGGTCATCTGAATGGTACTTTAGTGCTCTTTCATTCTTGACTGGAATCGTCGTTTCCAAGACCATTTGGGCATATTTAAGTTGGATCGCAGTCGTCGGTCCTGAATGTTTCCTTCATCTTCTTGTCCAATAGTAACCCTCATAACTCTCTTCTTCAGAGGTCGAATTTAGACTATTTAAAAACTCATTAGAATGTGTACTTGTCAATAACCCATTATTATGTCAGATAGGGTCAATTTTTGGTCATCTGAATGGTACTTTAGTGCTTTTCATTCTTGACTGGTATCGTCATTTTCAAGACAATTTGGCATATTTAAGTTGGATGTAGTCGTCGGTCCTGAATGTTTCCTTCTTCTTCTTGTCCAATAGTAACCTCATAAACTCTCTCTTCAGAGGTCGAATTTAGACTATTTCATCTCATTGGAATGGTAACTTGTCAAGCTTCCATTTGGGACCAAAATTGCTTAATTCAGACCGTTCGATATCCCAAAAGCACGTTGGAACTCTTCGATCGTCATTTTTCAATATGGATTGTTAATCTTTAAAATTATGCGATCCAACGGAGACGCCTATAACTCCATCATTTGATGTCGGATTGGGGTGATTTTTGGTCATCTGAATGGTACTTTAGTACTCTTTCATTCTTGACTGGTATTGTTGTATTTTGACACCATTTAGGTAACTAAAAGTTGGATCGCAGTCGTCGGTCCTGAATGTTTCCTTCAACTTCTTGTCCAATAGTAAACCCCCAAACTCTCTCTTCAGAGGTCGAATGTAGACTATTTCAGGTCATTGGATTGGTAGCTTCTCAAGCTTCCAGATGGGAACAAATTTACCAAATTCAGAGATGGTTCAATATCCAAAAAGCACGTTGGAACTCTTCGATTGTCATTTTTCAATATGGATTGTTAGTCTTTCAAACTTACGCGATCCAACGGAGACGCCTATAACTCTATCATTTGATGTCGGATTGGGTCAATTTTTGGTCATATGAATGCTACTTTAGTACTCTTTCATTCTTAACTGGATCGTCGTATTCCGAGACCATTTGGGCAACTTAAAGTTGGATCACAGGCGTCGTTCCTGAATGTTTCATTCAACTTCTTGTCCAATAGTAACCCTCATAACTATCTCTTCAGAGGTCAATTAAACTATTTCAGGAAATTGGAATGATAACTTGTCAAGCTTCCAAATGGGACCAAATTTACCTAATTCAGAGACCATTCGATATCCCAAAGGCACATTAGAACTCTTCGATCATCATTTTTCAATATTGATTGTTATCTTTCAAAATTACGCAATCCAACAGAGACGCCTATAACACCATCATTTGATGCGGATTGGGTCCATTTTTGGTCATCTGACTGGTACTTTAGTACTCTTTCATTCTTGACTGGTATCGTCATATTCCGAGACCATTTGGGCAACTAAAGTCGGATCGCAGTCGTCAGTCATGAATGTTTCCTTCAACTTCTTGTCCAATAGAAACCCTCATAACTCTCTCTTCAAAGGTCGAATTTAGACTATTTCAGGTCATTGGAATGGCAACTTGTCAAGCTTCCAAATGGGACCAAAATGCCTAATTCAGAGGTCGTTCGATATCCCAAAAGCACATTGGAACTCTTTGATCGTCATTTTTTAATACGGATTGTTAATCCTTCCAATTTCGTGATCCAACGGAGACGCCTATAACTCCATCATTTGATGTCGGATTGGATCAATTTTTGGTCATCTGAATGGTACTTTAGTACACTTTCATTTTGACTGGAATCGTCATATTTTGAGACCATTTGGCATCTTTAGTTAGATTGCAGTCGTGGATCCTGAATGTTTCCATCATCTCCTTGTCCCATAGTAACCCTCATAACACTCTCTTCAAAGGTCGAATTTAGACAATTTCAGGTCATTGGAATGGTAACGTGTCAAGCTTCCAAATGGGACCAAAATTGCCTAATTCAGAGGCCGTTCGTTATCCCAAACGTTGGAACACTTCGATCGTCATTTTTCAATACGGATTGTTAATCTTTCCAAATTGCGTGATCCAAAGGAGACGCCTATAACTCCATCATTTGATGTCGGATTGGGTCAATTTTTGGTCATCTGAATGGTACTTTAGTGCACTTTCATTCTTGACTGGAATCATCGTATTCTGAGACCATTTGGGCATCTTTAAGTTAGATTGCAGTCGTGGATCTTGAATGTTTCCATCATCTCTTTGTCCCATCATAACCCTCATAACTCTCTCTTCAGAGGTCGAATTTAGACTATTTACGATCATTGGAATGGTAACTGCCAAGCTTCCAAATGGGACCAAAATTGCTTAATTCAGACACCGTTCGATATCCCAAAAGCACGTTGAAACTCTTCGATCGTCATTTTTCAATATGGATGGTTAATCTTTCCAAATTGCGCGATCCAACGGAGACGCCTATAACTCGATCATTTTATGTCGGATAGGGTCGATTTTTGGCAAACTGAATGGCAATTTAGTGCTCTTTCATTCTTGACTGGAATCGTCATTTTCCAAGACCATTTTGGCATATTTAAGTTGGATCGTAGTCGTCGGTCATGAATGTTTCCTTCATCTTCTTGTCCAATAGTAACCCTCATAACTCTCTCTTCAGAGGTCGAATTTAGACTATTTCTACTCATTGGAATGGTAACTTGTCAAGCTTCCATTTGGTACCAAAATTGGTCAATTCAGAGACCGTTCGATATCCCAAAAGCACGTTCAAAACTCTTCGATCGTCATTTTCCAATATGGATTGTTAATCTTTCAAAATTGCGCGATCCAACGGAGACGCCTATGACTCCATTTGACGTCTGATTAGGTCGATTTCTGGTCATCTTAATGGTACTTTAGTACTCTTTCTTTCTTGATTGGTATCATCGTATTCGAGACAATTTGGGTAACTAAAAGTTGGATCGCAGTCATCGGTACTGAATGTTTCTTCAACTTCTTGTCCAATAGTAACCCCCATAACTCTCACTTCGGAGGTCGAATGTAGACTACTTCAGGTCATTGGATTGGTAACTTCTCAAGCTTCCAAATGGGACCAAATTACAAAATTCGGAGACCGTTCGATATCCCAAAAGCTTGTTGGAAATCATCCATCGTCATTTTTCAATATGGATTGTTAATCTTTCCCATTGCGCGATCCAACGGAGACGCCTATGACTCCATCATTTGATGTCGGATTTGGTCGATTTTTGGTCATCTGAATGGTACTTTAGTGCTCTTTCATTCTTGACTGGAATCGTCGTATTTTGAGACCATTTGGGCATCTTTAAGTAGGATCGCAGTCGTGGATCCTGAATGTTTCCATCATGTCCTTGTCCAATAATAACCCTCATAACTCTCTCTTCATAAGTCGAATTTAGACTATTTCAGGTCACTGGAATGGTACCTTGTCAAGCTTCCAATGGGACCAAAATTGCCAAATTCAGAGACCGTTCGATATCCCAAAAGCACGTTGGAACTCTTCGATCATCATTTTTCAATATGGATTGTTAGTCTTTCAAAATTATGCGATCCAACAGAGACACCTATAACTCCATCATTTAATGTCAGATTGGGTCGATTTTGGTCATCTGAATGCTACTTTAGTACTCTTTCATTCTTGACTGGTATCGTCATTTTCCGAGACCATTTGGGCATCTTAAAGTTGGATCACAGGCGTCAGTCCTGAATGTTTCGTTCAACTTCTTGTCCAATAGTAACCCTCATAACTATCTCTTCAGAGGTCAATTAGACGATTTAAGGAAATTGGAATGGTAACTTGTCAAGCTTCCAAATGGGACCAAATTACCTAATTCGGTGACCGTTCCATATCCCAAAAGTACGTTGGAACTCTTCAATCGTAATTTTTCAATATGGATCTTAATCTTTCAAAATTACGCGATCCAACGGAGACGCCTACAACACCATCACTTGATGCGAATTATGTCAATTTTTGGTCATCTGAATGGTCCGTTAGTACTCTTTCATTCTTGACTGGTATCGTCATATTCCGAGACCATTGGGTAACTAAAAGTTGGATCGCAGTTGTCAGTCCTGAATGTTTCCTTAACTTCTTGTCCAATAGAAACCCTCATAACTATCTCTTCAGAGGTCAATTTTAGACTATTCACGTCATTGGAATGGTAACTTGTCAAGCTTCCAAATGGGACCAAAATTGCCTAATTCAGAGGTCGTTCGATATCCCAAAAGCACGTTGGAACTCTGCTTCGATCATATTTTTTCAATTGGATTTTAATCTTTCAAAATTGCGCAATCCAACGGAGACGTTATAACTCCATCATTTGAGTGGATTAGGTCGACTTTTGGTCATCTTAATGGTATTTAGTGCTCTTTCTTGCTCTTTCATTCTTTCATTCGTAGTCGTCTGTCCTGAATTTTCCTTCATCTTCTTATCTAATAGTAACCCTCATAACTCTCTCTTCAGAGGTCGAATTTAGACTATTTCAACTCATTAGAATGGTAACTTGTCAAGCTTCCATTTGGGACCAAAATTACTCAATTCAGAGACTGTTCGATATCCCAAAAGCACGTTCGACTCTTCGATCGTCATTTTCCATATGGATTGTTAATTTTCAAAATTGTACGATCCAATGGAGACGCCTATAACTCCATCATTTGACGTCGGATTAGGTCATTTTTGGTCATTTGAATGGTACTTTAGTACTCTTTCATTCTTGTCTGGTATCGTCATATTTCGAGACCATTTGGGTAACTAAAAGTTGGATCGCAGTCGTCGATCCTGAATGTTTCCTTCAACTTCATGACCAATAGTAACCCCCATAACTCTCTCTTCGGAGGTCGAATGTAGACTATTTCAGGTCATTGGATTGGTAACTTCTCAAGCTTCCAAATGGGACCAAATTACAAATTTCGGAGACTATTCGATATCCCAAAAGCACGTTGGAACTCTTCCATCTTCATCTTTCAATAAGGATAGTTATCTTTCCAAATTGTGCGATCCAAAGGAGACGCCTATTACTCCATCATTTGATGTCGGATTGGGTCGATTTTTGGTTATCTGAATGGTACTTTAGTGCTCTTTCAATCTTGACTGGAATCGTCGTATTCTGAGACCATTTGGTATCTTTAAGTTGGATCGCAGTCGTGGATCCTGAATGTTTCCATCATCTCCTTGTCCAATAGTAACGCACATAACTCTCTCTTCAGAGGTCGAATTTAGACTATTTCAGGTCATTGGAATGGTAACTTATCAAGCTTCCAAATGGGACCCAAAATTGCCTAATTCAGAGACCGTTCGATATCCCAAAAGCACGTTGAACTCTTCGATCATCATTTTTCAATCTGGATTGCTAGTCTTTCAAAATTACGCGATCCAACGGAGACAGACGCCTATAACTCCATCATTTGATGTCGGATTGGGTCAATTTTGGTCATCTGAATGCTACTTTAGTACTCTTTCATTCTTAACTGGTATCGTCGTATTCCAAGACCATTTGGGCAACTTAAAGTTGGATCACAGGCATCGGTCTTGAATGTTTCATTCAACTTCTTGTCCAATAGTAACCCTCACAACTATCTCTTCAGAGGTCAAATTAGACTATTTCAGAAAAATTGGAATGGTAACTTGTCAAGTTTCGAAATGGGACCAAATTTGCCTAATTCAGAGACCGTTCGATATCCCAAAAGTACATTGGAACACTTCGATCATCATTTTTCAATATGGATTGTTAATCTTTCAAAATTGCGCAATCCAACGGAGAGAAGCCTATAACACCATCATTTGATGCGAATTGGGTCAATTTTTGGTCATCTGAATGGTACTTAGTACTCTTTCATTCTTGACTGGTATCGTCGTATTTCGAGACCATTTGGGCAACTAAAGCTGGATGGCAGTCGTCAGTCCTAAATGTTTCCTTCAACTTCTTGTCCAATAGAAACCCTCATAACTCTCTCTTCAAATAGCGAATTTAGACTATTTCAGGTCATTGGAATGGTAACTTGTCAAGCTTCCAAATGGGACCAAAATTGCCTAATTCGGAGGTCGTTCGATATCCCAAAAGCACATTGGAACTCTTCGATCATCATTTTTCAATATGGATTGTTAATCTTTCAAATTATGCGATCCAACGGAGACGCATATAACTCCATCCTTTGACATCGGATTAGTTCGATTTTGGTCATCTGAATGGTACTTTAGTACTCTTTTATTCTTTACTGGTATCGTCATATTTCGAGACCATTTGGGTAACTAAAAGTTGGATCGCAGTCGTCGGTCCTGAATGTTTCCTTCAACTTCTTGCCCAATAGTAACCCACATTACTCTCTCTTCGGAGGTCGAATGTAGACTATTTCAGGTCATTGGATTGGTAACTTCTTGTCAAGCTTCTAAATGGGACCAAATTACAAAATTCGGAGACCGTTCGATATCCCAAAAGCACGTTGGAACTCTTCCATCGTCATTTTTCAATATGATTGTTAATCTTTCCAAATTGCGCGATCCAACGGAGACGCCTATGACTCCATCATTTGATGTCGGATTGGGTCAATTTTGGGTCATCTGAATGGTACTTTAGTGCTCTTTCATTCTTGACTGGAATCGTCGTATTCTGAGACCATTTGGGCATCTTTAAGTTGGATCGCAGTCGTGGATCCTGAATGTTTCCATCATCTCCTTGTCCAATAGTAACCCTCTTAACTCTCTCTTTAGATGTCAAATGTAGACTATTTCAGGTCATTGGAATGGTAACTTGTCAAGCTTCCAAATGGGACCAAAATTGCCGAATACAAAGACCGTTTTCAATATCCAAAAAGCACGTTGGAACTCTTTGATCATCATTTTTCAATATGGATTGTTAGTCTTTCAAAATTTGACGATCCAATGGAGACGCCTATAACTCCATCATTTGGTGTCGGATTGGGTCGATTTTTGGTCATCTGAATGCTACTTTAGTACTCTTTCATTCTTGACTGGTATCATCGTATTCCAAGACCATTTTGGGCAATTAAAAGTTAGATCGCAGTCATCGGTCCTGAATGTTTCCTACAACTTCTTGTCCAATAGTAACCCCCATAACTCTCTCTTCAGAGGTCTAATGTAGACTATTTCAGGTCATTGGATTGGTTGCTTCTCAAGCTTCCAAATGGGACCAAATTTACCAAATTCGGAGATGTTTAATATCCATAAAGCACGTTGGAACTCTTCGATTGTCATTTTTCAATATAGATTGTTAATCTTTCCAAATTGCGCAATCCAACGGAGATGCCTATAACTCCATCATTTGATGTCGGATTGGATCGATTTTTGGTCATCTGAATGGTACTATAGTGCTCTTTCATTCTTGACTAAAATCGTCGTAGTCTGAGACCATTTGGGCATCTTTAAGTTAGATTGCAGTCGTGGATCCTGAATGTTTCCATCATCTCCTTGTCCAATATAACCCTCATAACTCTCTCTTCAGAGGTCGAATTTAGATTATTCAAGTCATTGGAATGGTAACTTGTCAAGCTTCCAAATGGGACCAAAATTACCTAATTCAGAGACCGTTCGATGTCCTAAAAGCACGTTGGAACTCTTCGATCGTCATTTTTCTGTATGGATTGTTAATCTTTCCAAATTGCGTGATCCAACGGAGACGCCTATAACTCCATCATTTGATGTTGGATTGGGTCAATTTTTGGTCATCTGAATGGTACTTTAGTGCTCTTTCATTCTTGACTGGATTCGTCATATTCTGAGACCATTCGGCAACTTTAAGTTTGATTACAGTCGTGGATCCTGAATATTCCATCATCTCTTGTCCAATAGCAACCCTCATAATTCTCTCTTCAGAGGACGAATTTAGACTATTTTAGGTCATTGGAATGGTAACTTGTCAAGCTTCCCAATGGGACCAAAATTGCCTAATTCAGAGCCGTTCAATATCCCAAAAGTACGTTGGAACTCTTCGATCGCCATTATTCAATACGGATTGTTAATCTTTCCAAATTTCGCGATCCAATGAGATAGATGCCTATAACTCCATCATTTGATGTCGGATTGGGTCGATTTTGGTCATCTGAATGGTACTTTAGTGCTCTTTCATTCATGACTGGAATCGTCGTTTTCCAAGACCATTTGTGCATATTAAAGTTGGATCGCAGTCGTCGGTCCTGAATGATTCCTTCATCTTCTTGTCCAATAGTAACCCTCATAACTCTCTCTTCAGGTCGAATTTAGACTATTTAAAACTCATTAGAATGGTTACTTGTCAATAACCATTATTTAATGTCAGATAGGGTCAATTTTTGGTCATCTAAATGGTACTTTAGTGCTTTTCATTCTTAACTAGTATCGTCGTTTTCCAAGACAATTTGGGCATATTTAAGTTGGATTGTAGTCGTCGGTCCTGAATGTTTTCCTTCATCTTTGTCCAATAGTAACCCTCATAACTCTCTCTTCAGAGGTCAATTTAGACTATTTCATCTCATTGGAATGGTAAGTTGTCAAGCTTCCATTTGGGACTAAAAATTGCTTAATTCCGACACCATTCGATATCCCAAAGCACGTTGGAACTCTTCGATCGTCATTTTTCAATATGGATTGTTAGTCTTTCAAATTATGTGAACCAACGAGACGCCTATAACTCCATCATTTGATGTCGGATTGGGTTGATTTTGGTCATCTGAATGGTACTTTAGTACTCTTTCATTCTTGACTGGTATCGTCGTATTCTGAGACCATTTGGGCCAACTTAAAGTTGGATCACAGTCGTCCGACCTAAATGTTTCGTTCAACTTCTTGTCCAATAGTAACCCTCATAATAATCTCTTCAGAGGTCGAATTAGACTATTTCACGACATTGTAATGGTAACTTGTCAAGCTTCAAATGGGACCAAAATTCCCTAATTTAGAGACCGTTCGATATCCCAAAAGCACGTTGGAACTCTTCGATCGTCATTTTCAATATGGAATGTTTATCATTCCAAATTGCGCGATCCTACGGAAACGCTTATTATAACTCCATCATTTGATGTCGGATTGGGTCAATTTTTGGTCATCCTCGAATGGTACTTAGTACTCTTTCATTCTTGACTAGTATTGTCGTATTCTGAGATCATTTGGGCAACTAAAAGTTGGATCGCAGTCGTCGGTCCTGAATGTTTCCTTCAACTTCTTGTCCAATAGTAACCCCCATAACTCTCTCTTCAGACGTCGAATGCAGACTATTTCAGGTCATTGGATTGGTAACTTCTCAAGCTTCCAATGGGACCAAATTTACCAAATTCGGAGACCGTTCAATATCCCAAAAGCACGTTGGAAACTCTTCGATCGTCATTTTTCAATATGGATTGTTAATCTTTCCAAATTGCACGATCCAATGGAGACGCCTATAACACCATCATTTGATGTAGATTTGGGTCGATTTTGGTCATCTAGATGGTACTTTAGTACTCTTTCATTGTTGACTGGTATCGTCGTATTCCGAGACCATTGGGCATCTTAAAGTTGGATTGCAGTTGTGAATCCTGAATATTTCCATCATCTCCTTGTCCAATAGTAACCCTCTTAACCCAATCTTCGTATGTCAAATGTAGACTATTTCAGGTCATTGGAATGGTAACTTGTCAAGCTTCCAAATGGGACTAAAATTGCCTAATTCAGAGACCGTTCGATATCCCAAAAGCACGTTGGAACACTTCGATCGTCATTTTACAATATGGATGGTTAATCTTTCCAAATTGCACGATCCAACGGAGACGCCTATTACTCGATCATTTGATGTCGGATCGGGTCAATTTTTGGCCATCTGAATTGTAATTTAGTGCTCTTTAATTCTTGACTGGAATCGTCGTTTTCCAAGACCATTTTGGCATATTTAAGTTGGATTGTAATCGTCGGTCCTGAATGTTTCCTTCATCTTCTTGCCAATAGTAACCCTCATAACTCTCTCTTCAGAGGTCGAATTTAGACTATTTCAACTCATTGGAATGGTAACTTGTCAAGATTCCATTGGGACCAAAATTGCTCAATTCAGAGACCATTCGATATCCCTAAAGCACGTTGGAAACTCTTCGATCGTCCTTTTTCAATATAGATTGTTAATCTTTCAAAATTGCGCGATCCAACCGAGACGCCTATAACTCCATCATTTGACGTCGGATTAGGTCAATTTTGGTCATCTTAATGGCACTTTAGTACTCTTTCATTCTTGACTGGTATCATCGTATTTCGAGACATTTGTTGGTAACTAAAAAGTTGGATCGCAGTCATCGGTCCTGAATGTTTCCTTCAACATCTTGTCCAATAGTAACCCCCATAACTCTCTCTTCGGAGGTCGAATGTAGACTATTTCAGGTCATTGGATTGATAACTTCTCAAGCTTCCAAATGGGACAAAAATTACAAAATTCGGAGGCCGTTCGACGTCCAAAAAGTACGTTGGAATCTTTCATCGTCATTTTTCAATATGGATTGTTAATCTTTCCAAATTACGCGATCCAACGGAGACGCCTATGGCTCCATCATTTGATGTCGGATTGGGTCTATTTTTGGTCATCTGAATGGTACTTTAATGCTCTTTCATTCTTGACTAGAATCGTCGTATTCTGAGACCATTTGGGCATATTTAAGTTGGATTGCAGTCGTGGATCCTAAATGTTTCCATCATCTCCATGTCCAATAGTAACCCTCATAGCTCTCTTCAGAGGTCAAATTTAGACTATTTCAGGTCATTGGAATGGTAACTTGTCAAGCCTCCAAATGGGACAAAAATTCCCTAATTCAGGACCGTTCGATATCCCGAAAGCACGTTGGAACTCTTCGATTATTTTTTCAATATGGATTGTTAATCTTTCCAAATTGCGTGATCCAACGGAGACGCCTATAACTCCATCATTTGATGCGGATTGGGTCAATTTTTGGTCATTTGAATGGTACTTTAGTGCATTTTCATTCTTGACTGGTATCGTCATTTTCCAAGACCATTTTGGACATATTTAAGTTGGATCGTAGTCGTCGGTCCTGAATGTTTTCTTCATCTTCTTGTCCAATAGTAACCCTCATAACTCTCTCTTCAGAGGTCGAATTAGACTATTTCAACTCATTGGAATGATAACTTGTCAAGCTTCCATTGGGACCAAAATTGTTCAATTCAAAGACCGTTCGATATCCCAAAAGCACGTTGGAACTCTTCGATCGTCATTTTTCAATATGAATTGTTAATCTTTCAAAATTACGCGATCCAACGGAGACGCTTATAACTCCATCATTTGACGTTGGATTAGGACAATTTTGGTCATCTGAATGGTACTTTAGTACTCTTTCATTCTTGACTGGTATTGTTGTATTTTGACACCATTTGGGTAACTAAAAGTTGGATCGCAGTCGTCGGTCCTGAATGTTTCTTCAACTTCTTGTCCAATAGTAACCCCCATAAAACTCTCTTCAGAGGTCGAATGTAGACTATTTCAGGTCATGGATTGGTAGCTTCTCAAGCTTCCAGATGGAACAAATTTACCAAATTCAGAGATGGTTCAATATCCCAAAAGCACGTTGGAACTCTTCGATTGTCATTTTTCAATATGGATGTTTATCTTTCAAACTACGCGATCCAACGAAGACGCCTATAACTATCATTTGATGTCGGATTGGGTCAATTTTGGTCATATGAATGCTACTTTAGTACTCTTTCATTCTTAACTGGTATCGTCGTATTCCGAGACCATTTGGGCAACTTAAAGTTGGATAACAGCGTCGTTCCTGAATGTTTCATCAACTTCTTGTCCAATAGTAACCCTCATAACTATCTCTTCAGAGGTCAAATTAAACTTTCAGGAAATGGGATGGTAACTTGTCAAGCTTCCAAATGGGACCAAATTTACCTAATTCAGGGACCGTTCGATATCCCAAAAGCACATTGGAGCTCTTCGATCGTCATTTTTCAATATGATTGTTAATCTTTCAAAATTACGCATCCAACAGAGACGCCTATAACACCATCATTTGATGCGGATTGGGTCCATTTTGGTCATCTGACTGGTACTTAGTACTCTTTCATTCTTGACTGGTATCGTCATATTCCGAGACCATTTGGGCAACAAAAAGTTGGATCGCAGTCGTCAGTCATGAATGTTTCCTTCAACTTCTTGTCCAATAGAAACCCTCATAACTCTCCTTCAAAGGTCGATCGAATTAGACTATTTCGGTCATTGGAATGGTAACTTGTCAAGCTTCCAAATGGGACCAAAATTGCCTAATTCAGAGGTCGTTCGATATCCCAAAAGCACATTGGAACTCTTTGATCGTCATTTTTAATACGGATTGTTAATCTTTCCAAATTTCGTGATCCAACGGAGACGCCTATAACTCCATCATTTGATGTCGGATTGGATCAATTTTTGGTCATCTGAATGTAATTTAGTACACTTTCATTCTTGACTGGAATCGTCATATTTTGAGACCATTTGGGCATCTTAGTTAGATTGCAGTCGGGATCCTGCATGTTTCCATCATCCCTTGTCCCATAGTAACCCTCATAACCACTCTCTCAGAGGTCGAATTTTAGAATTTTCAGGTCATTGGAATGAATGTAACGTTGTAAAGCTTCCAAATGGGACCAAAATTGCCTAATTCAGGCCGTTCGTTATCCCAAACGTTGGACAATTCGATCGTCATTTTTCAATACGGATTGTTAATCTTTCCAATTGCTGATCCAAAGGAGACGCCTATAACTCCATCATTTGATGTCGGATTGGGTCAATTTTTGGTCATCTGAATGGTACTTTAGTGCACTTTCATTCTTGACTGGAATCATCGTATTTGAGACCATTTGGGCATCTTTAAGTTAGATTGCAGTCGTGGATCCTGAATGTTCCATCATCTCTTTTGTCCATTATACCCTCATAACTCTCTCTTCAGAGGTCGAATTTAGACTATTACGATCATTGGAATGGTAACTTGCTAAGCTTCCAATGGGACCAAAATTGCTTAATTCAGAACACCGTTCGATATCCCAAAGCACGTTGAAAACTCTTCGATCGTATTTTTCAATATGGATGGTTAATCTTTCCAAATTGCGCGATCCAACGGAGACGCCTATAACTCGATCATTTTATGTCGGATTAGGGTCGATTTTTGGCCAACTGAATGGCAATTTAGTGCTCTTTCATTCTTGACTGGAATCGTCATTTTCCAAGACCATTTTGGCATATTTAAGTTGGATCGTAGTTGTCGGTCATGAATGTTTCCTTCATCTTCTTGTCCAATAGTTAACCCTCAAAACTCTCTCTTCAGAGGTCGAATTTAGACTATTTCTACTCATTGGAATGGTAACTTGTCAAGCTTCCATTTGGTACCAAAATTGGTCAATTCAGAGACCGTTCGAATCCCAAAAGCACGTTCAAAACTCTTCGATCGTCATTTTCCAATATGGATTGTTAATCTTTCAAAATTGCGCGATCCAACGGAGACGCCTA
>JAJHSJ010002698.1:0-49585 GCA_021015155.1 Magnolia officinalis | reverse complement strand
CAAATACACCCTCGGATCAGGAGAAATTCATACACATGGCAGTGTACTTGTGGCCCTGATCGAGTCTCAGTGATTGTTGAACTGAAACTGGTCCGCCACGAGCGATCTATAAATCTGAGTATATCGAAAATGTAACTCAACTTACATCCAAGTTGTGAGCTTAAGTCTGGACCTTCGGCTCAAGGCGGGCTTTCATAAGTGCTCCGTTGAGACGGAACTGTCCGTATTTGGGCATAACCTAAGTATACCTTAACCCTGGGTCTAATTTGGTGAGTTTTGGGCCTAGATAAGGACCTTAGCCCTCACTCGCTCATCCAATACAAATTTGAGAAAAACCTAGGAGAGAGAAGAGAGAAAAGAGAGAGAAAGTGTGGGAGAAGTGGGAGCATCTTCCTGATGCTCTACCCTGCTATCCTACGTGAATAATCATCACGATCTAACCGCTTTTCCGACAATTCCAACTTCGTTTCTAGGTAAGAAACCCTAACCCTAAGCTGTTTTAGAGTTTCCAAGAGTGTAGGTGATGAAATAGCTGACCTGTTTCATCATTCAGGTTGTCGTTGTGTCGTAGACAAAGGCATTGGGTTCAAGCTGGTTTCGGTTCAGGTTTACAGACAAATGGTGCAGACTTTAGACGTATAGGTTATGGTTTTCAACGCTTTCAAAGTTAAATAATGATAGATTCATGATCTGGATGCTATTGCATATGTACAAAGTACTGTCCGTTTTGTTTTTTAGTTATACGTTAACTATGTTGAATATACTGTATTCCTCGCATTTGTAGAAAATACCGTATACATATGAAATACGGATTTGTTCTTGCCATGATTAATTGTTGTCTAAGTATGCTTGATACATGTGTATCAACTTCTGGGTGAACGGATTAGCCTAACACCTGTTATATTAACATACGTCATGTACGTACTAGTTGTAGCCTAAGTGTTTGCAGAAATGTTTGAATGAATATGAAAATATGATTTATGCTTGTCATGACTATTGGTCGTGAATGCATGATCGTGGTTCATGTGGTAATCCTTTGTGAAAGGATTTTCTACGACTTGTGTTTTAACTAGTATATTATAGGTATGTTAGAATGTGTAGTCTAAGTGTTTGTGAAAATGCTTGTATAGATATGTACTTAATCTAGTAGTGCCTTGAGTAGGCATTGAGATAGGATTGCCAACTACCTTAGTGATGTGTATGATTTCCTTCACGTAAGCTGTTTAGTTAATCACTTACTGGTTTATGAAACGTATGTGTTTGGATTTTCCTGTTTGCATTGTGTTTTATAACATGCTTGTTAATATGTTTGAATTATTGTTTATTTAATTCTGCTCTAACTACTTCACATGTTTAAGTTGCATTCCATAAAATCCATGATGGGTAATGGGGGAGTGGTGTAACGATTCCATGCAACAGCCCTGCCAACCCTGAGCGTACAATATTGGATATCTGATTGTATGATTTGAAATCTTGATCCATCACTACTTTAATTGTTCCGTAATTGATTGTGATTGGGGATATTGTATAGTCCAGGCAATTAGTTACGGGATTGAATTCGTGGCTGAGATGCATTCGCCATGTGAGATGTGTTCGACGAACCCGAGTCGTACTTCGGTTGGCGATAGTGGTTGGCCACGTGAAGTGATTATACACTTATGTCGTTCAACTTGTCGTGCGCTTGAGCTAGCCGATCTTGTCAAGTAACCCGATCTGTCTAATGTATGTTCACCATGTTTGGGACGCTACTGCTTGAACCTAAGGTACCGAACTTACCAGTGCAACCCCATTAACCTTGGTACCTCTATTCGCTAAGACTCATGAGCCGGGCATGGTGGTATGGGACACCGTGGTCGAGCTGTCGGCCTACGCTGGGGCGATGTGCCTCCCGTAGTGACCAGTGAGCAACCCAGACTCGTGAGCCGAATATTGGTGGTATGAGACACTGTATTGATTGGGGGAAGATTGGTGTAACGATTCCGTGTAACAGCCCTGACCGTACCCGGTGTAGTGACCTCGAGCATACTCTGAACCTACATCGAGGCGACGAACCTTTCCGTAGTAATTAAAGTATAAACTAGGCCTGTATTGATAAGGTGATGAGGGAGCGGTGCAACGAGTGCATGTAACAGCCCTGGTAGCCCTTTATAGAGACCTGGAACCGCATCATCGTATGAGAGTATCTAGGACTGATGACCCTAGAATGGATCATTGTTAGGGAATGATATAAGGGAGGTAGGTACCTTGTAACGCCCTGAAAATCGGGGGTCGAGCATAAACTCAACTCCCGAGTTCCAGAACATCACTTATGCAACAAAATGAATGATGTTTGAATGTTGACTGTACTCGTGCATTGAACATGAGTGAGATTAAGCCAAAACAGCATATCATACTCCAGAGACAGTTAAAATTTGCAAGCGGAAGACTGTGATAGATAGATAAAATATATAACCTATGATGAGTCTCCAGAGTGTGATAACATTACCAGGTTAAATAATACAAGTGCAGTTCTAAAATGTACCAAATGTGAGGAAATGTAATGCCTCCTATCCCATGTACCATAGCCCCGTCAATACAATATCAGGTCTTCATTGACCTGCCAGAGAGATACAGATAGGAGAATTCCTCCTATCATCATAGAAGTAGTCCAGCTCTGCTTCACAAGCATCGCCATCACCTCAAACTTAACAAATCTGGTTGGTGTGTACAACACCGTCCCGTAACGTGGGAGTGAGTGATCAACTCAGTAGAACAGTAAAGCATAGGTTAACATGTTATCAACTCAGTCGAGCAGTAATGATAAAGCAGTACAATCAAGCAATTCTAACTACTCTTATTTAATGCAAGTATGAAATGACATGATGTATGCCCTTGCCAACCACCCTCATGCGACATCATCTTACGTTCGCGAATGCTTAACTCCCTCAGTGCGCCACATCTACTAAGCACATGCGGTGCGATGATGATCATGATTACCGAGTTATTATTAGTCCATTTCAAACAGCAGTATTGGGAAACTAAGGTACCTCCCTTGTATCATTCCCAAACATGATCCATTCTAGGGTCATCAATCCTAGTTAATCTCATACGATATTATGGTTTGAGAGGCTTAGCGAAGGCATCACAAAGGGCTCGTCACCCGTCAGCACGGATACAGATCTCACCGTATGCGGCTCAATTGCTGACTGTCAGCTCGAGTACAGGTCTCACCGTACTCGGCTCAATCACTAGCCGTCAGCTCGAGTACAGGTCTCACCGTACTTGGCTCCACTCATACTCTAGTCGCTGTGAAAGACTCGTCGCCAATCACAGCCCTTGGAGTATACTCGAAGATACTACAGAGGACTCGTCGCCGTCAGCACGAGTACAGGTCTCACCGTTACCTCACCGTACTAGGCTCTCGTCGTAGGTATCGACAGCTCAAATACAGTGTCCCATACCACCATATTCGGCTCACGAGTCTGGTTGCGCAATGGTCACTACGGGGAGGCACATGGCCCCAGCGTAGGCCGACAGCTCGACCACGGTGTCCCATACCACCATGCCCAGCTCATGCGTCTTAGCGGATCGAGGTACCATGGTTAAAAGGGGGTTTCACTGGTAAGTTTGGTACCCTAGGTTCAAGCAGTAGCGTCCAAACAGGGTGAACATGCATAAGGCAGATCGGGTTACTTGACGAGCTCGACTAGCACGATCGCCCGTTGAGCTGCACGACATGAAGTGCATAAACAACTTCGTGTGGCCTAGCCACTGCCGACAGGCAACGCACGACTCGAGTTCGTCGAACACATCCCACGTGGCAAATGAATCTCAGCCACGAGTTCAATCCCGTTACCGATTGCCTGGGCCATAATCATAGCCCCAACACAATCAATTGCAGATAAATAAAGCAGTAATGGATCAGGATCAAATCATACAATCAAGTCTAGTATTATCCGTTTAGGGCTGCCAGGGCTGTTACACGCACTCGTTGCTCCGCTCCCCCATCACCCATGACGGATCATACAACATAAATATAGATTTAAACATATATGTTACATAGTTAAAATCATAAAGCAGTTTAGCATGTTATGAATCACAACACAAGCATGAGTTTGTACATGTTCAATTCCTAATCACACAACTATCAAAGGAGATCTTGCACATAGTTAAAAGAGGTTGAGAATCATATCTCAACATCCTTATACATTACAATTGGCTAACTACTACTCACTCAGACATTTCAAGATACACTTGAACTACATACATCACATACATGACATATGTCGATCACATAGGCATTAGGCCAAATCCTTTCACTAGGGAGTTGCCCCAATCATAACACGCGTACACCCACGACGGATAGTCATGGCAAGCAGGAATCCAAGTTCCATATTCATTTAGCCATTTCCACAAACACTTGGGCCACACATTTTAGCATATATAGTGTATATTGGCCGTGGCATGATTTAGGGCAAATCCTTTTGTCAAAGGGGTATCGCCAATACAACAATCATGAATCCATGACAATTAGTCATGGCGAGCACGAATTAGGATTCCATACTCATTCAGTCATTTTCACAAACACTAGAATACACTATTACAACATACATGGTGCATGTTAGCAAAACATGTATTAGGGCTATCCCTTAGCCAAGCGAGTATTTTATCCATGTATAATATATTATTACAGCAAATAATCATGATAAATACATCTCCAAAATTTATACGTATACAGTATTTTCTAGAAACACAATTTCAACATACATAGCGTATATAAGTAAAACATGTATTTAGGCGAATCCTTTCGCCAAATAAGTATTTTATCCATATATCGTATATCCATACAACAAATAAACATGTCAAACACATTTCCAAAAAATATACGTATACCGTACTTTATACAAATACCTAGAGTATGTAGAATTCCATATTTTTCATCTTTAATTGAAACGGAAAACAGACAGCACTTTGTACATGTGCAATTGCATGCAGATCATGAATCTATCATTATCTGACATTGAAAGCGTTGAAAACCATAACCTATACACCTAAAGTCCGCACCTTTTGTCGTAGAATCGCAACGGAATCGATAGGTTTGCTAAGCTTCCATATTCGGCAGTTTGGCAACCTATAGAACGAAATAGGTTAGCTATTTCACAACCTAGAACAGTCTAAACCCCAAAACAGATTAGGGTTAGGGTTTCTTACCTAGAAACGACGCCGGAAACGCCGGAAAAAGCGTCAAGGAAGGGATGGTGCAGCCCGTGTGGTGGCAGGGAACGATAGTAGGGAGATCCTCCACTTCTCCCTCACTTTCTCTCTCTTTCCCTCTCTCAAATCCCAATTCGTATGGCTGCCATAAGAGAGGGTTTAAGATCCTTATATAGTCTCAAAACTCACCGAAATAGACTCATGTTCAAGGGTTACTGTTAATATAGGTATTTCGTCACTTTTCCAGCTCAAAAGAAAGGTTCTGGTGGCCCTCCTTGAGCCAAACGTCAGACTTAAGCTCACCACACATGGATCTATGTGGGATTACGTTTTTGACTCGATCGGATTCCCAGATCGCACGTGGCGGACCACTTTCAGTTCAACGGTCAGTGGGCCACGATCCGAAATTCCAAGTACATGTAAATGTTCCTGAAATTTTTCTTAATCCGAGGGTGTAATTTAGTCTGATTTTGACGGTCTGGTTGCTTAATACTGATGCGCAAGCGAATGGTGCCAGATCACTATTCCAGATATTTATTTTGTAAAGGGAATAGTGTTTTTCACACTCCCTCGCTCCGGATCCAAACGAATGGCCGTGGGACATCGGCTGGACCTGATTTTCGAGATGATTGTCAAGCCCAGTGAGGGGTCCTAGTTCTTAACTTCAGTGTTAATCGGACTTCCGAGGTGCGGTCTAGACCTAATACGAAGTTTCATTTCATTCCCGAGAGCAGCCGGGAAATGAGTTTGGTTCTAAACTTTAGGGTAACCTAGAGTCACTGATTTTGCAAGTTTTGGGTCTTGCAGATCGTATTTAAAGCGATCCCAACGGATTTCATGGCTAATCGAGTTTGCACTTAGTTAACTTTGTTAAATTTCTAAAGGATTTAATCCTAATTGTTTTCTGGTTGAGATGGTACTTAGGCCTTTGTAGTTTGTATATAAAGTGATCCAAGTTTTACTGCTTAGCTAGTTTAAGTTAGTGTCTAGGGCGAAAGTGCTTTGAAAAATTGAAAGCATAAGGTAGTGAAGGGTGGGATTTGTGAAGAAAATGGGTTTAAAGAGCAATTTTAGACTGTGGGATTGAGTTTAGACAAGTTGATAAGGTCTTAGGATCGACCCATTGCCCTAGGACGTCTAATCCCAGGTTGGCAAAAATCTGGGATGTTACATACCTTAGTTTCCCATTACTGCTATATGAAAAGGACTAATAACAACTCGGTAATCATGTTCATATCGCACTGCATGTGTCTGGAAGATGTGAAGCACTGAGGGATGAAAGCATGTCGCGAACATAAGATGGTGTCGCATGAGGGAGCATGCTGGCGAGGGCATGCATTATGACTGCATTTGATACTTGCATTAACAAGAGTAGTTAGGAGTTTTTGATTGTACTGCTTTATCATTACTGCTTGACTGAATTGATAACATGTTAACCTATGCTTTACTGTTCCACTAAGTTGATCACTCACTCCCATGTTACGGGACGGTGTTCCGGACACCCACCAGACTTTGTCTGATTACAAATGGTGACGCTACTCCTGAGGCGGAGCCAGATTTTTGTGACGACGAGAATGGTTCCTCGTATATGTTGTTTTCTGGTGGCTTCCTATGAGTCGTGCCTTGATTGACGGGGTTACAGGGATGTTGACTAGATGACACTACACCTTTAGTATATTTTGAAATTGTACTTGTAATTAATTAACTTGGTAACATTATCACACTCTAGAGACTTACCATAGTTTATATATTTTATACATCTATTACAGGCTTTCACTTGCAATTTAATTGTCTCTGGAGTATGATATGCTGTTTTGGTATAATCTCATTCATGTTTCAATGTTCTCATCATAATCATCATTATCTGTGTTGCATAAGTGATGTATTGGAACTCGGGAGCTGACCTTTGCTCGACCCCTGATTTTTAGGGTGTTACAAGATGGTATCAGAGAATGATTTGGATTAAACCGGGCCTGGGTTATGGTCACACGATGCACTCTGACTTAGGAGGGAGTGACGGAACGTAGAAACAGTCATAGGTTGTCCCAGTTTCGCCAATCGGCAAAGTTCACTGAATTAAGTCGTATTTTTTGATTTTGTACTCAACCATGATCGCACGAGTCAACCCCAGAACACTTCTAGACCATCAAACGACGGGTTTAGATCAAAACTCACCCCATCCCAGCCATTAGAAATCGATAAATACAATTATGTATAAGAAACTCCTCGAAATGCCCTGAAATGACTCGAAACGGAGTCGGGGGCCTATCCACACCATTCTAGAGGGACCCAGGGTGGGACCCATACCTTTTTGGGGTCTAGGGGTCACAAGGACCTCGTCCAAATGGTAAGCCCTCGCTAGTTAGTCCAGGGAGTGGCGAGGACCTCGCCGGTCAGTGGGTCGGTCGGGCCGATGATGTTTGGGGGGTTAGGGAACCCCTGGTATATGGGTCGTTCGTTTACACCCCCCCCCCCCCCATGCACACTTCCTTCACAAATCACCCCTCCAAGCTCTCCCTTTCCCTCAAAATTTTTGTTTTCTCTCTCAAACCTCCCCTCTAATCACCCATTCCTTCATTTTCGATCGCAACCCATTCACTTCCAACGTTTACAGTCATACCTACCCTCTACCCTTTCCGTTTTCTCTCAGTTGAGCTCCTACACCCCCTCATTTGAAGCTCAAAAGTGTGTAAACTCTCGACCCCTCCCATCTCTTCATTTCCTTTCTTCAAACTCTGTCATTTGGGCATGTACAACCTCTGTCGAGGCTCAAATCCATGGAGAACCAAAAACTCCAACCCCTATTCCCCCTTATCTTCACTTTCCATGGCCTTCTTCGAGTTCATTGTGGCCATTTTCTCGATTTCAACCTTTTTCGCTCTCTTATGGGAAAGAGAAAGGGTGCCCCTCCTCCGTCGCTAGACTCGGATGCCTAGTCATCCATGCTGATGTTTGCAGCTTGTTTTGGTTGCTGCTTTAGGATATGTTTGTGATTTCATGTTCATAGGCCTAGTAGTGTAATGTTTGGTATAATGATATAAGTGTTTGAAGCCATGGTTGTATTAGCTCACATGTATCTTCATTTGTGTCCCATAACCTTTACAACCTCCAAATGTTAGGACGTTTAGGACCCGTTCGGTCAATTGCATTAGGTAAGATTAGGGTGGCTGGAATTGTAAACGTAACAATAAATGCATGTGTAAGGTATTATCCTTGGATTGGGTATATCTCATGTTTTCCGACACCATGTTTGGAATGTATGCAATGAAAAGTATATCCTGGGATTCCTTTCAAATTACACTTGGAAATTCCTCATCATGGGATTTGAAAATCCCATCTCACACTTTCCAACACAAGGCTCATTTTTTAAAGCCTATAAAATTAATTTTAATCCCCTCCCACCCTCCTACCAAACATGCCACTTCCAATCCCATGGTGGGATTAGCAATGCACTCCCATTTAATACAACTTAAGACCACTAGCCAAATAGGCCCATAGAGTTTTGGACCTACAGTGGTACTCCAAGATTTTACAAGCAAATCTGACAGTATGGGAATTCTAGTGAATTAATAGTATGAATCCTAGGACCTTCTTAGCTAGTATGAGCATGTGTGTGTAGTGCTTGAGTGTAGTTAAATTCAAGTTCAGGCAACTCAATTCCAATTAGACAACTTTTGACTCTACGCGATAAAACAATTCCTCTATTAACAATGGTATGCAATCATCTAGTGTATAAGCATAGACGTTAGATTACGACTAGTAAATTACCGCTACTCATAAGTTAAGACTAGGCTACTGGTTACAGCTCAGGGATAGGTTTAAAGTACACTTTGTTCCGACATACGGATCAGGACATCGATTCTTGAGCCCTTAGAGTAGAAATATTTTTAAGGGGGGGTAGAACGTTAAGAGCCTAATCTAGTGAAGCCAGTCTATGCATTCTTTGATCTGGGTGGTGCAGCGAAAATGTGGTGGACCCTTGCCCCACTGGCCCAGGATCGCAGGAAATTGATCCTAGTTATGCGTAGGTTAGGTCACCAAAGAGGATCTGAATCTTCCTTAGAACCTCAATAATGGAGTTACTAGAAAGAAAGCAATTAGGGTTTAAGTAGTAACCAATTCGTATTAACGATATAGGCCTACCAATGGGTAAGAGCTGAATTACAATAGCCAAGGTCAACGCATCTACAACTGTGCTCGTTGAATACGAACATAATAGAAGCCCTAACAAGTTCTACTATGAGAAACCGTTTTAGGATGATTTAGTAAGATTTGACTCACTGTTTCCTTAGACATAGATAATATCGAGGACTCTCCTAGACCAAGACCCAACGGGTAACTTTATAGATAGAAAATTTGAGCCTTTCAATGATGAACATTTCCTACGTTTTTTGAGTGATCAGACAACGAAGTTACTAACATCTACAACTGCGAAGTATTCGCGGCTTGACCCAATTCTCAATCCTAGGCGACTACCAATGGACTCACTGCTTGGTCAAGTAGAAGACCAGGATCTACCAGGACTAGGAAGGGATACAATGAGCTTTCTACCCTGGCCAGGTAGATGATCGATGTATCGAGATTAAGTCCACTATAACCGTCTCTCCGTGTTGGTCAAACATTGAAAACAACTATCTTACACTAAATAGGTGGGAATTGTCATCAAGACGTCAAATAGATGACGGAATAAATTGTATCAACCTGTTAGGGGATAAGCAAGCGATAAAAGAAATAAAATTTTAAGGGGGATAGTGCCTAAAATGTACGAGACTAGCATGCACAATATACACCCTACCACACATATAAACTTGAAATCAATAAGTCTTAGGTAAATGAAATAATAGAATTCTTACTATTACCTTTCGTTAATTTCGGGGACGAAATTATTTTTAAGGGGGTAGATTGTAACATCCCGGATTTTTGCCAACCTGGAATTAGACGTCCTTAGGCAATGGGTCGATTTGAACACCTTATTAACTTGTCAGAACTCAATCCCAAGGTTTTAAATTGCTTTTTAACCCTTTTTCTTGACAAATCTCATCTTGCACCACCTCGTTCTTTAAATCTTTCTAAGTACTTTCACATTAGACACGGATCTTAAAGTTTAGGTGATGAAGAACAATACTCAAACTCAAAATTACTGTAAACATAAATAAAAGGGCTTTTGACCATTGACCTTATGGAATCATCGACGAATAGGTTTTTTAGAAACATCAGCCGCTCCTGCCCTAGGACCTTCTTCTGTCATAATTAGGGTGTGAATTAGTTAAGTATTAATTACTTGGATAACTTTATATACAAACTACAAAGGTCCAAGTACCACCTCAGACAAAAATCTTACAGGACTAAATCCTTTAGAAAATAGACAAAGTTAACTAAGTGCTACACTAGATCATATACAAAATCCGTACTAATCACTTTAAATCCGATCTGCAAGACCCAAAACTTGTAGAATCAGTGACGCTAGGTTACCCTGAAATCTAGGAACAATCTCATTACCCGGCTGCTCTCGGGAGCATCATGAAACTCCGTATCAGATCTGGACCGCACGTCGAAAGTCTGATTAAAGCGAAGTTATACAATTAGGACAGCCTGGCTGGGCTTGACAACCATCTCGAAAATCAAAACCAGATAGTGTCCCACGGCTATTCGCTTGAGCCCGAAGTGGAGAGTGTGAGAAACGTGAAATTATTAGAAATAAAGTTCAATTTTAAGTAATCTGAGACTTGTCGCTTGCGGGCTTGATATAAGCAATCAGACAGTCAGAATCTGACCCAAATACACCCTCAGATCAGGAGAAATTTCATACACATGGCAGTGTACTTGTGGCCCTGATCGAGTCTCAGTGACCGTTGAACTGAAACCAGTCCGCCACGGGCGATTTGTTAATCTGATTGGACCGAAAACGTAACTCGACCTAGATCAAATGTCTGTGAGCTTAAGTCCGACCTTTGGCTCAAGGGGGGCTTCCAAAAGTGCTCCGTTGAGACGGAACTGTCCGTATTTGGGCATAACCTAAGTACACCTTGGCCCTGGGTCTAATTTGTTGAGTTTTGGGCCTATATAAGGACCTTAAGCCCTCACCTCTCATCCCATACGAATTTGAGAAAAACCTAGGAGAGAGAAGAGAGAAAAGAGAGAGAAAGTGTGGGAGAAGTGGGAGCATCTTCCTGATGCTCTACCCTACTATCCTACGTGAATAATCATCACGATCTAACCGCTTTTCCGGCAATTCCAGCTTCGTTTCTAGGTAAGAAACCCTAACCCTAAGCTGTTTTACAGTTTCCAAGAGTGTAGGTGATGAAATAGCTGACATGTTTCATCATTCAGGTTGTCGTTGTGCCGTAGACAAAGGCGTTGGGTTCAAGCTGGTTTCGGTTCAGGTTTACAGACAAAAGGTGCGGACTTTAGACGTATAGGTTATGGTTTTCAACGCTTTCAAAGTTAAATAATGATAGATTCATGATCTGGATGCTATTGCATATGTACAAAGTACTGTCCGTTTTGTTTTTTAGTTATACGTTAACTATGTTGAATATACTGTATTCCTCCTCACTTTGTAGAAATACCGTATAGATAAAATACGGATTTGTGCTTACCATGATTAATTGTTGTCTAAGTATGCTTGATACATGTGTATCAACTTCTGGGTGAACGGATTAGCCTAACACCTGTTATATTAACATACGTCGTGTACGTACTAGTTGTAGCATAAGTGTTTGCAGAAATGTTCGAATGAATATGGAAATATGATTTATGCCGTCATGACTATTGGTCGTGAATGCATGATCGTGGTTCATGTGGTAATCCTTTGTGAAAGGATTCGCTATGACTTGTGTTTTAACTAGTATATAATAGGTGTTGGAATGTGTAGTCTAAGTGTTTGTGAAAATGCTTGTATAGATATTGTACTTAATCTAGTAGTGCCTTGAGTAGGTGTTGAGATAGGATTCCCAACTACCTTAGTGATGTGTATGATTTCCTTCATGTAAGCTGTTTAGTTAATCACTTACTGGTTTATGAAACGTATGTGTTTGGATTTTCCCTGTTTGCATTGTGTTTTTAACAAGCTTGTTAATATGTTTGAATTACTTGTTTATTTAATTCTGCTCTAACTACTTCACATGTTTAATTGTATTCCATAAATTCTGTGATGGGTGATGGGGGAGTGGTGTAACGATTCCGTGCAATAGCCCTGACAGCCCTAAGCGGACAATATTGGATATCTGATTGTATGATTTGAAATCTTGATCCATTACTGCTTTAACTGTTCCGTATTTGAATGTGATTGGGGCTATTGTATAGTCTAGGCAATTGGTAACGGGATTGAATTCGTGGCTGAGATGCATTCCCCACATGAGATGTGTTCGACGAACCTGAGTCTTACTTCGGTTGGCGATAGTGGTTGGCCACGCGAAGTGCTTATACTCTTCATGTCGTTCAACTTGTCGTGCACTCGAGCTAGCTGAGCTCATCAAGTAACCCGATCTATCTAATGTAAGTTCACCATGTTTGGACGCTACTGCTTGAACCTAAGGTACCGAACTTACTAGTGTCACGCCGTTAACCTTGGTACCTCTATCC
Organism: Magnolia officinalis; assembly: GCA_021015155.1. Lineage (NCBI taxonomy): Eukaryota > Viridiplantae > Streptophyta > Magnoliopsida > Magnoliales > Magnoliaceae > Magnolia > Magnolia officinalis. Next base: position 36,808 of record JAJHSJ010002698.1, on the reverse strand, counting down.
ACTAAGACTCATGAGCCGGGCATGGTGGTATGGGATACCGTGGTTGAGCTGTCGGCGTACGCTGGGGCAATGTGCCTTCCCGTAGTGACCAGTGAGCAACCCGTACTAGTGAGCCGAATATTGTGGTATAGGACACTATATTCGAGCTGTCGGCCTACACTGTTTTGATGGGTGATGGGGGAGTGGTGTAATGATTCCGTATAACAGCCCTAACAGCCCTGACCGTACCCGATGTAGTTACCTCGAGCATACTCTGAACCTACAGCGAGGCGGCGAGCCTTCCCATAGTAATTATGTAACGCCCTGAATTCGGGGTCCGAGTATGAACTCAACTCCCGAGTTTCAACGCATCACTTATGCAACATACACAATGATGGTTAAATGTTGTCTGAGTTAGAGCAATAAATATGAATGAGATTATACCAAAACAGTAATTCATACTCCAGTTCAATTATATAAAAGCAAGCTGAAGACTGAAATTGTATATTTAAAGTATGTAAAGAACAAAATTTCCGTGAACACCTGAGTCTGAACACTAACTGAGTTCCCTGTAACGCCCTGAAAATCGGGGGTCGAGCATAAACTCAACTCCCGAGTTCCAGAACATCACTTATGCAACAAAAAGAATGATGATTGAATGTTGACTGTATTCGTGCATTGAACATGAGTGAGATTAAGCCAAAACAGCATATCATACTCCAGAGACAGTTAAATTTGCAAGCGGAAGACTGTGATAGATAGATAAAATATATAACTTATGATGAGTCTCCGGAGTGTGATAACATTACCAGGTTAAATAAATACAAGTACAGTTCTAAAATGTACCAAATGTGAGGAAGTGTAATGCCTCCTATCCCATGTACCATAGCCCCGTCAATACAATATCAGGTCTTCATTGACCTGCCAGAGGAGATACAGATAGGAGAATTCCTCCTATCATCACAGAAGTAGTCCCGGCTCTGCTTCACAAGCATCGCCATCACCTGAAACTCAACAAATCTGGTGGGTGTTCGGAACACCGTCCCGTAACGTGGGAGTGAGTGATCAACTCAGTGGAACAATAAGGCATAGGTTAACATGTTATCAATTCAATCAAGCAGTAATGATAAGCAGTACAAATCAAACAATTCTAACTACTCTTATTAAATGCAAGAATGAATGACATGATGCTGTATGCCCTTGCCAAACCACCCTCAAGCGACATCATCTTACGTTCGCGAATGCTGCTACTCCCTCAGTGCGCCACATCTGCAAAGCACATGCGGTGCGATGATGCTCATGATTACCAAGTTTTTATTAGTCCATTTCAAACCAGTATTGGGAAACTAAGGTACCTCCCTTGTATCATTCCCAAACCTGATCCATTCTAGGGTCGTCAATCCTAGTTATTCTCATACGATGTTATGGTTTGAGAAGCGTAGTGAAGGCATCGCAAAGGGCTCATCACCCGTCAGCGCGGATACAGATCTCACCGTATGCGGCTCAATTGCTGGCCGTCAGCTCGAGTACAGGTCTCACCGTACTCGGCTCAATCACTAGCCGTCAGCTCGAGTACAGGTCTCACCGTACTCGGCTCAACTCACACTCTAGTTGCTGTGAAAGACTCGTGGCCAATCACAGACCCTTGGAGTGTACTCGATGATACCACGGAGGACTCGTCGCCCGTCAGCACGAGCACAGATCTCACCGTACTCGGCTCTCGCCGAGGTATCGACAGCTCGAATACAGTGTCCCATACCACCGTATTCGGCTCACGAGTTTGGTTGCGCAATGGTCACTACGGGGAGGCACATGGCCCCAGCGTAGGCCGACAGCTCGACCACGGTGTCCCATACCACCATGCCCGGCTCATGCGTCTTAGCGGATCGAGGTACCATGGTTAAAAGGGGTTTCACTGGTAAGTTTGGTACCCTAGGTTCAAGCAGTAGCGTCCGAACAGGGTGAACATGCATAAGGCAGATCGGGTTACTTGACGAGCTCGACTAGCACGATCGCCCGTTGAGCTGCACGACATGAAGTGCATAAACAACTTCGTGTGGACTAGCCACTGCCGACAGGCAACGCACGACTCGAGTTCGTCGAACACATCCCACGTGGCAAATGAATCTCAGCCACGAGTTCAATCTTGTTACCGATTGCCTGGACTATAATCATAGCCCCAAACACAATCAATTACAGAGATATAAAGCAGTAATGGATCAGGATTCAAATCATACAATCAGTCTGGTACTATCCGTTTAGGGCTGCCAGGGCTGTTGCACGCACTCGTTGCTCCGCTCCCCCATCACCCATGACGGATCATACAACATAAATATAATTTAAACATATGCATTACATAGTTAAAATCATAAAACAGTTGAGCATGTTATGAATCACAACACAAGCATGAGTTTGTACATGTTCAATTCCTAATCACACAACTATCAAAGGAGATCATACACATAGTGAAAAGAGGTTGAGAATCATATCTCAACACCCTCATATTACAATCTGCCAACTACTACACATTCAGACATTTCAAGAAACACTTAAATAAACATACATCAACATACATGACATATGTCGATCACATAGGCATTAGGCCAAATCCTTTCACTGGGGAGTTGCCCCAATCATAACACGCGTCCACCCACGACGGATAGTCATGGCAAGCAGGGATCCAAGTTCCATATCCATTCAGTCATTTCCACAAACACTTGGGCCACACATTTTAACATATATAGTGTATATTGGTCGTGGCGTGACTTAGGGCAAATCCTTTCGTCAAAGGGGGTATCGCCAATATAACAATCATGAATCCATGACAATTAGTCATGGCGAGCATGAATGAGAATTCCATACTCATTCAGCCATTTCCACAAACACTTAGAACACACTATTACAACATACATGGTGTATGTTAGTAAAACATGTATTAGGGTTATCCTTTAGCCAAGCTAGTATTTTATCCATGTATAATATATTACTACAGCAAATAATCATGATACATACATCTCCAAAATTTATACGTATACAGTATTTCTAGAATACACAATTTTAACATATGTAGCATTTACAAGTGAACATGTATTACGGCGATTCCTTTCGCCAAACTAGTATTTTATCCATATATAGTATAATCATACATTAAATAAACATGTCAAACACTTCTCCAAAAAAAATACGTATACGGTATTTCTACGTATATCTAGAGTATGTGAAATTCCATATTCTACAATGTTAATCGAAACAGGAAACGGAAAGCACTTTGTACATGTGCAATTGCATGCAGATCATGAATCTATCATTATCTGACATTGAAAGCATTGAAAACCCTAACCTATGCACCTAAAGTCCGCACCTTTTGTCGTAGAATCGTAACGGAGTTGATAGGTTTGCTAAGCTTTCCTCTACGCAGTTTGGCAACCTAGAGAACGAAATAGGTTAGCTATTTCATAACCTACAACCTATACAACCCTAAAACAGATTAGGGTTAGGGTTTCTTACCTAGAAACGGGGCTGGAATCGCCGGGAAAGCTACGAGAAAGGGATGGTGCAGCCCGTGTGGTGGCAGGGAACGACGGCAGGGAGATTCTCCCACTTCTCCCTCACTTTCTCTCTCTTTTCCCTCTCTCAAATCCAAATTCGTATGGCTGAAATGGGAGAGGGTTTAAGGTCCTTATATAGCCTCAAAACTCACCGAAATAGACTCCTGTTCAAAGGTTACTGCTAATATAGGTATTTCGTCACTTTTCCAGCTCAAAAGAGAGGTTCTGGTGGCCCTCCTTGAGCCAAACGTCAGACTTAAGTTCACAGACACCGGATCTACGTTCTATTAAGTTTTCATTTCAGTGGGATTTCCAGATCACGCGTGGCGGACCAGTTTCAGTTCAACGGTCAGCGGATCTCGATCGGAGATTCTGAGTACATGTAAATGTGTATGAAATTTCTCCTGATCCGAGGGTGTAATTTGGTCTGATTCTGACGGTCAGGTTGCTTAATACTGATGCGCAAGCAAAAGGTGCCAGATCACTATTCCAGATATTTTATTTTTAAAAGGAATAGTGTTTTTCACACACCCTCGCTCCGGATCGAAATAAATGGCCGTGGGACATCGGAATCGCCTGATTTTTGAGATGATTGTCAAGCCCAGTAGGGCGGTCCTGGTTCCTTAGCTTCGTGTTAATCGGACTCCCGATGTGCGATCTAGACCTAATAAGAAGTTTCGTTTAATTCCCGAGGGCAGACGGGAAATGAGTTTGGTTCTAAACTTTAGGGAAACCTAGAGTCACTGATTTTGCAAGTTTTGGGTCTTGCAGATCGTATTAAATGCGATCCCAACGGATTTCATGGCTAATCGAGTTTTGTACTTAGTTAACTTTGTTAAATTTCTAAAGGATTTAATCGTAATTGTTTTCTGGTTGAGATGGTACTTAGGCCTTTGCAGTTTGTATATAAAGTGATCCAAGTTTTACTACTTAGCTAGTTTAAGATAGTGTCTAGGGCGAAAGTGCTTTGAAAAATTGAAAGCACAAGGTAGTGAAGGGTGGGATTTGTGAAGGAAATGGGTTCAGGAGCGATTTTAGACTGTGGGATTTAGTTTTGACAAGTTGATATGGTCTTAGGATCGACCCATTGCCCTAGAACGTCTAATCCCAGGTTAGCAAAAATCCGGGATGTTACATTCCCATATACATGTAATGTTTTAAGTCAAAAATCAAAATACAATCTACAAAATGAGTCCCGAAATCCCGCGATGCAGTCGGCCTAAGCAAAGCCGTCAGAGTACTGCATAAAAGAGAACTCATCCTGGTCCTCGTCGTAGTCGGGCTCCGGCTCCTGAACCGATGTGCCGCCTATACCTGCGACAGAGTCTGGTGGGTGTTGCAAACACCGTCCCGTAACGTGGGAGTGAGTAGCTAACTCAGTGGAACAATAAAGCATAGGTTAACATGTTATCAATTCAATCAAGCAGTAATGATAAAACAGTACAAATCAAACAATTCTAACTACTCTTATTAAGTGCGAGAATGAAATGACATGATGTTGTATGCCCTTGCCAAACCACCCTCATGCGACATCATCTTACGTTCGTGAATGCTTAACTCCCTCAGTGCGCCACATCTACTAAGCACATGTGGTGCGATGATGATCATGATTACCGAGTTATTATTAGTCCATTTCAAACAGCAGCATTGGGAAACTAAGGTACCTCCCTTGTATCATTCCCAAACATGATCCATTCTAGGGTCGTCAATCGTAGTTAATCTCATACGATATTATGGTTCGAGAAGCATAGCGAAGGCATCGCAAAGGGCTTGTCACCCGTCAGCACGGATACAGATCTCACCGTATGCGGCTCAATTGCTGGCGGTCAGCTCGAGTACAGGTCTCACCGTACTCGGCTCAACTCATACTCTAGTTGTTGTGAAAGACTCATCACCAATCATAGACCCTTGGAGTATACTCGAAGAGACTACGGAGGACTCGTCGCCCGTCAGCACGAGCACAGGTCTCACCGTACTCGGCTCTCGCCGTAAGTATCGACAGCTCGAATACAGTGTCCCATACCACCATATTCGGCTCACGAGTTTAGGTTGCTCAATGGTCACTATGGGGAGGCACTTGGCCCCAGCATAGGCCGACAGCTCGGGCACGGTGTCCCATACCACCATGTTCGGCTCATGAGTCTTAGCGGATCGAGGTACCATGGTTAATGGGATCGTCACTGGTAAGTTTGGTACCCTAGGTTCAAACAGTAATGACCAAGCATGGTGAACACACATCCAACATATCGGTTTACTTGACGAGCCTGACTAGCTCGAGCGCACAACAAGTTGGGCGATATGAAGCGCAAAAGCGCTCCGTGTGGCCAACCACTATCACCAACCGAAGTACGACTCGGGTTCATCAGACACATCCCTTGTGGCGACATGAATCTCAGCCACAATCTCAAGTCTGGTACCGAATGCTTGGACTATAGACATAGTCCCAACCTCAATCAATCTCATCCATAGCATGTGGAGTAAAGCATGATAAACAAAGTAATACAAGCATGTTAACAGGCATGTCATAAGGCATGTTATAAAGCATAAAGTAAAACATGTTGTAAAGCATGTTGTAGAGTACTATACAAATAGGAATACAATTACATACACACCACAAGTGAGTGGTCATAGCAAACCACCACATGGAGGGTATCCTACATGTCTCTAAGGTAGTCGGGAATTCCATATCAGCACCTATCTAAGGCACTAACACTCAAGGATCTACACTCACAAGCATTTACACAAACACTTAGAGTACGCTATTCCAACATACAAGACGTATGTTAGCAAAATACGTATTATGGCTAACCTTTCGCCAAGTGAGTATTTTATCCATGTATATCATAATCATACATCAAATAATCATGACAATTGCACTTCCAAAATTTACACATAATCGGTAATTCTAGAATACACAATTTCAACATACATAGTGTTTACAAGCAGACATGTTTTACGGCGATTTCTTTCGCCAAACAAGTATTTTATCCATATACGGTATAATCATACATTAAATAAACATGTCAAACATTTTTCCAAAAAAAAAAAATACGTATACGGTATTTCTACGTATACCTAGAGTATGTGAAATTCCATATTCTACAACGTTAATCGAAACAAGAAAACGGAAAGCACTTTGTACATGTGCAATTGCATGCAGATCATGAATCTATCGTTATCTGACATTGAAAGTGTTGAAAACCGTAACCTATACACCTAAAGTCCTCACCTTTGCTCTTGGAATCTCAACGGATCAGTAAGGTTTGGTGAGCTTCCGTATTCGGGAGTTTTCTTGCCTAAAGACCGGAATCGGTTAGCCATTTCATAATCTATAGCCTATACACTTCAAATCAGACCTAGGGTTAGGGTTTCTCACCTTAAAACGGAGTGGATACCACTGGGAAAGTGCCTGGAAAGAGGCGGTGTAGGCCGTGCGATGTTTGAAAGCAGTAGGAGGAAGTACTCCCATAAATCCCAAGCTCTTTTCTCCCTTTTCTCTCTCTCTCTCTCTAGGGTTTTATCCCAAATTCGTATGGCTGTGAGAGGGGCTGTTCTAAGCTCCTTTTATAGCCTAAAACCTCCCCAAAATAGACTCAAGTTCAAGGCTTACTGCTAATATAGGTATTTCGTCACTTTTCCAGCTCAAAGAGGGGTTCTGGTGGTCCTCCCTGAGCCAAACGTTAGACTTAAGCTCTCCACACATGGATCTACGTGGAATTACGTTTTCGACTCGATCGGATTCCCAGATCGCACGTGGCGGACCACTTTCAGTTCAACGGTCAGTGGGCCATGATCCGAAATTCCAAGTACATGTAAATGTTCCTGAAATTTTTCCTGATCCGAGGGTGTAATTTGGACTGATTCTGACGGTCTGGTTGCTTAATACTGATGCGCAAGCGAATGGTGTCAGATCACTATTCCAGATATTTATTTTGTAAAGGGAATAGTGTTTTTCACACTCCCTCGCTCCGGATCCAAACGAATGGCCGTGGGACATCGACTGGACCTGATTTCTGAGGTGGTTGTCAAGCCCAGTGAGGCGGTCCTAGTTCCTTAACTTCGTGTTAATCGGACTTCCGATGTGCGGTCTAGACCTAATACGAAGTTTCATTTCATTCCCGAGAGCAGCCGGGTAATGAGTTTGGTTCTAAACTTTAGGGTAACCTAGAATCACTGATTTTGCAAGTTTTGGGTCTTGCAAATCGTATTTAAAGCGATCCCAACGGATTCCATGGCTAATCGAGTTTTGCACTTAGTTAACTTTGTTAAATTTCTAAAGGATTTAATCCTAATTGAATTCTGGTCGAGATGGTACTCGAGTCAAAGTACGGAAATTTACAGGTCGTTACAAATTAGAGTATAAAATAGGTCTGTATTGATAAGGTGATGGGGGAGCGGTGCAACGAGTACGTGTAACAGCCCTGACAGCCCTTTACAGTGACTTGGAACCGCATCATCGTATGAGAGTATCTAGGACTGACGACCCTAGAATGGATCATTGTTTGGGAATGATATAAGGGAGGTACCTTAGTTTCCCAATACTGCTGTATGAAAATGACTAATAACAACTCGGTAATCATGTTCATATCGCACTGCATGTGCCTGGAAGATGTGGAGCATTGAGGGATGAAAGCATGCCGCGGACGTAAGATGGTGTCGCATGAGGGAGTATGTTGGCGAGGGCATGCATCATAACTGCATTTCATACTTGCATTAACAAGAGTAATTAGGAGTGTTTGATTGTACTACTTTATCATTACTGCTTGACTGAATTGATAACATGTTAACCTATGCTTTACTGTTCCACTGAGTTGATCACCCACTCCCACGTTACGGGACAGTGTTCTGGACACCCACCAGATTTTGTCTGATTGCAGATGGCGACGCTACTCCTGAGGCGGAGCCGGACTTTTGTGACAATGAGAATGCTTCCTCGTATATGTTGTTTTCTGGTGGCTTCCTATGAGTCGTGCCTTGATCGACGGGGTTACGGGGATGTTGACTAAACGACACTACACCTCTGGTATATTTTGAAATTATACTTGTAATTAACTGTCTCTCGAGACTTACCATAGTTGGTAAGGTCACATGAATAGGAGGGCACCAAAATGTCTATTTTCCAGCCAACCTATTGATATGGTCACATGGACCAAGGGGCCCACTGTAACGTTTATTTGCCACCCATCCTATTCATAAGGTCATGCAGACCAGGGAGGGAGGACCCACAGTAATGTTTATTTGTCATTCAACCTGTTTACAAGGTCACGTGGACCAGGGTAGGGCCCACCGTGATATTTATTTGCCATCCAATCCATTCATAAGGTCACGTGGGCCTTGGGCCCACTGGAATGTATTTGAAATCCACCTATTCATAAGGTCGCCCACAGCAGCGTATTTGTCATTCAACTGTTTATAAGGTCACACTGACCTGGGGCCCACTGGAAGATGGCTCACAAATCCAGCCCGCACATTATGTGTGTCCCCCCAGACTGATGGTCCAGACCAAATTTCAGCCTTATCCAAACTTCGGGTAGGCCCCACCAAGTGGTTTTATATGTTTTAGGCATGTCTTCACATGGTTTAAGATGGTATGGCCCACCTGAGATCCGTATACGGTTGATTTTTGGGATACCCCATAATTTAAAGGGGAACCATAAAATAATCGCTACCATTATCACACTCTGGAGACTTACCATAGTTTATATATTTTATGCATCGATTACAGGCTTCTGCTTGCAATTTAACTGTCTCTCGAGTATGATATGTTGTTTTGGTCTAATCCCATTCATGTTTCAATGCTCTCATCATAATCATCATTATCTATGTTGCATAAGTGATGCGTTGGAACTTGGGAGCTAAGCTTTGCTCGACCCCCGATTTTCAGGGCGTTACAGGTTTTGAGATGGGGAAATGGTAGCGATTATGTGATTGTTCTAACCTTAAATTATCAATCTTATTTGAATATGGTAGCTTGTGGGGAGTTTAATCATTTGCTCAGTAAACACTTTGTCATTGTCAATAACCTAGACCTATATTACTGATTTTCTTAGAACAATTTTTGAATCCCTCTTAGCATTTTTTTCATCTTCTTTTTTCTATCTTTTTGGGGATTTAGCATTTTCTTCTTTGTTTTGACATCCTAGTGTAATTTAGCTATAAAAACATTTTGCTATAAGTAACTTTCTAATCCAAGTAGTGTCCTTATTCCAGCCTAGCTTCATTTTCGAGTAAGAAAATTACCATATAAACAAAGTAGGTTATTCTATGGATACATCGACTAACTGTAGCACGAGACTGAGGGATGGAAGTGAAGTGATATTACTAAGAATAAATATCATGTCATAAAGTTTCATTTAAATTGGTAGCATGAACATCGTCCTCATCTACAATGGAGATTAGGGAGTGGTTTTGAGATGGGGAAATGGTAACAGTTACCCGATTGTTCTAACCTTAAATTATCAATCATATTTGAATCGGGTAGCTTGTGGGGAGTTTAATCATTTACTCAGCAAACATTTTGTCATTCTCAATAACCTAGACCTATATTACTGATTTTCTTTGAACAATTTTTCAATCCCTCTTAGCATTTTTTTCACTCTCTCTCTCTCTCTCTCTCTCTCTCTCTCTCTCTCTCTCTTTCTCTATTTAAACTATGTTTTTTTTTTCTATCTTTTTAGGCATTTAGCATTTTCTTCTTTGTTTTGACATCCTAGTGTAATTTAGCTAGAAAAACATTTTTCTATAAGTAACTTTCTAATCCAAGTAGTGTCCTTATTCGAGCCTAGCTTCATCTTCGAGTACGAAAATTACCATATAAACAAAGTAGGTTATTCTATGGATACATCAACTAACTGTAGCACGAGACTGAGGGATGGAAGTCCATTTAATAAACCGCATCTACAATTTCTAAGTGCTTGCATATTAAGCATCATACACTATCATAGTATCAAATAACTTCGCTAGCTTGAAAAAGTGATAGCGAACTCACGACTGTCCATCAATCAGCATAACTCTACCATATGCTGTCATAGTAATTCTCATATGCTGGAATAGGTCGCGAGGAAATTCAACCAAACAACACGAGCAAGAACGATGCAATAAACAAGGGCCTTGATGCCTGATATAGATTCACTATAAATGAGGTTCTATGTATAACTCCAGTCCTTTTGAATGCACGTGCATTGGCTCTAATATAGAGATGACGGCTTACATACTATGCAGCGAAAGTTCACCATATGCCTTAGCCACTTACAGGATGGTTGTCAATGTGCATATATACATGAAAACAAACAATTTTCACATATGCGAAGGTAGGTCAACATGCGTCTATGTGTAGGTGTGATCATGCACATACAAGGATTTGCCAACAGTGAATTTGTACCAATATATGCACTAATTCATGCAATGTGTGCATTTTACTCACACCTATACATCATGCATTTGCATCCATGCGCACTTTCATGATTATCTATGCAACATGCATGCAAATAAGTATATTGTGAAAGCAGTCATCTGAATGAAGCATCTAGAAATGCAAGTAAATTGAGGATCTACCATGAGGATTAGAACCTTATTATTTGTACCACTATTTACAAATAATTGTTTAGCTGGTTTTCTAGCCAACGTCGTTAAACACTAATAGCCTAATAGGGATTGGTGCTTTCCAAATGCCGTGGAGTGTGGAGGCCACCCTCCAAAGGTAGGAGAATGAAAGAAAAAGATGGGGTCAAGAAAAACACCTCAAGAAAACTTCTACTTATATTTTTCAGTCATGTTATACAATTTTGTCTGCAAAATTTAATTTTTGCTGTAAAAGAATTATACTTGAGAAAGCTTCCACTCAATTTATCAGTCATGTGACAGCCAAAAAGATGACTAGGTTAGGAACATGAGAAATTTATTTTTTGTTGTAATAGAATGATACAATTTTGTCTCTAGGTTAATCTAAAGATATGGCACAAATTAATCAACATACAGAAACTTTTCATCAGAATTCTGAAAAACTGAAACAGTTATCCCATATTCTAATAATGAATTCATGACTCTAAACTTAAAAAGATGCTACAAAAAAATGTATAAAGGAACTCGCAGCCAAAAATTAAGCTGAATGGTTCCTCAAGAAAATGTATTTCTGATTCAGATAAGCCTCTCTTGTAAAAGAAGAGGTTCAACAAATGAAACTAAGGAAATACTGTCAAATACAAAGATAATAGGGGAGTACAGCCAAACTGCATTGGATCTACGGAATATTGCCAAATGACCATTTTCATTGTGTTGGAAACATCCACATCGGTTGTAAATATCAAAACAACTTATTAGCTAAGATCTGAAAACATAATCCTCCACTAACTGGTAACCATATTTGGCTCTTTTTATGTATACTTGGGATTCAAGATGAAAATATTTTTATTATTTGCAAGTTCGAGGTAGTCAACAAGACCTGTGAAAAGAAAATCTATCCATGTCTACTTGACAGAGAACATCTTCACTGTCCTTGTGCATTTTCGACAAAATAAACTGCTCAATAAGGCAGGATCATAAAAGTTGCATAAAAATCAACTACTTAGGTTAATCTTAAAAGTATTAGAGCAGACCGACCATAAACTGAAAATAAAATCAGTTAGAATATGCATTAGTTACCATCATTGTGTAAGAACAGAATCAGCATATTAGATCACCACAATTCATACAGCCAAGAGCTTAAAATATATATATATATATATATATATATATATATATATATATATATATATATATATATATATATATATATATATATGTAAAACGCCCCTCATTACACCATGTGCATCGAGTAATCCACGAGGAGGGGAATAGAACTCGTGTCTGTGGGGAGAAAACCCATAACCAAAGTCATTCGCCCAAACTCATGATGGGTAATCCACGGGAAGGGAAATTGAACTCATGTTTGTGGGGAGTAAACCCACAACCAAAGCCATTCTCCCAAACTCGTGTCTGTGGGGAGCAAACCCACGACCAAAGCCGTTCTCCCGAACTTGTGACCAGTAACCCATGGAGAGGGGAAACGAACTCATGTCTGTGGGGAGGAAACCCAAGACCAGAGCCATTCACCCAAACTCGTGAAGGGTTTTGGAAAAAAAAATTTAATATGGGGTGTCCCCATCCCTTTAAGGCGAGACTATTCCCTGCAGGTGCAAGCAATCACTTGCCAACCACGAGCATCGGAAAATCCACAGGGAGGAAATCCAACTTAGTCGTTAAGCGGCATGAGCATACACCTATATGGGGTGGGATCAAGCTTGAAAGGAATGGACAGGCATAGGCTTAATAGTGAATACTGAAATTGAAAGTTAAAATTTCAGGAATATCCAAATGTGAGGATTAAAAACAAAAACTTTCCTTAATACACAGCGTGTAGAAAAGAGAAACAAGTCGAGTCAAACCAAGTTAGGGATGAAGGGTTGACCCAACTCGACCTAGTTTTGTAATAAACCTGACCCAAATTCGACCCAGCTCGGTACGAAGTGCAGGCCTAACCCGATCTAAGCTCAGGTCTGGCTTGGACTAACCCAGACTAAGTCCGACTCGGTCACAGGTACCAAGTCGAGTCGAGTCAGCACCGAGTCGGGTTAGGTTTGGCGGGTCTCCATATGTGACGATTAAAAAAAAAAAAAAAACCTTCCCCAGTTATACCACATGCATCGAGTAATCCACGAGGAGGGGAATCGAACTCATGTCTGTGGGGAGCAAACCCATCTAAGTCGTTCGCCCAACCTCATAACAGGTAATCCACGAGGAGGGGAATCAAACTCGTGTTTATGGGGAGGAAACCCACGACCAAAGTCGTTCACCCTAACTCGTGATAGGTAATCTATGGGGAGGGGAATCACACTCACGTTTATGGGGAGCAAACCCATGACCAAAGCCATTTGCTCAAACTCGTAACGGGTTTTCGGATTATTATTATTATTATTATTTTTTTTTTAAATTCTATAACGACAAGGTGTCCCCGTCCCTTTAAGGCAAGACCATTCTTTGCAGATGCATGCAATCACCCGCCAACCACATGCATCAGAAAATCCACAGAGAGGGAATTGAATTCAATCGTTAAGCGTCATGACCATATGCCTATAGGAGCGGGAACAAGCTTGAAAGGAATGGACAGGCGTAGGCTTAATAGTAAATACTAAAATTGAAGGTTAAAATTTCAGGAATATCTACATGTGAGGATTAAAAACAAAAACTTTCCCTAATACACAGCATGTAGAACAAGGCAATGAGTCGAATCGGACCAAGTTAGGGTTGAACCGACTCGACTCGGTTTTGAAATAGACCTGACCCAAACTCGACCCAACTCAGTACCAAGTCCAGCATGCCTGACCCGATCTGGGTTTAGGTCTGGCCTGGACTAACCCAGGCTGAATCCAACTCGGTCATGAGTAACGAGTTGGGTTGAGTCAACACCAAGTCGTGTCGGGTGTGGTGAGTCTCCAAATGTGAGGATTACAAAAAAAAATAAAAAAATAAAAAAATAAATAAAAATAAAAATAAAAATAAAAAAATAAAAAAAAATCCTCGGTTACACCTCGTGCATCGAGTAATCCATGGGGAGGGGAATCAAACTCGTGTCTGTGGGGAGCAAACCCACGACCAAAGTCGTTCACCCAAATTCATAATAGGTAATCCATAAGGATGAGAATCAAACTTGTGTCTATGGGGAGCAAACCCACGACCAAAGTCGTTCGCCCCAATTCATGCTAAGTAATCCACGAGGAGGGGAATCATACTCGCGTCTATGGGGAGTAAACCCACAACCAAAGCCATTCAGTAAAACTCGTGACGAGTTTTAGGAAGTGAAATCTCACATCTTTTGAAAATTTAAGTAAAATGAGAAAAAAGGATTGGGGTAGGCTCACCCTTGAGTATGTATTTAACTATCCTTCTATTGGAGGTGAATGATATTCAACATTTAGTGAAGTTGTGTATTTGACTATCCTTCTATTGGAGGTGAATGATATTTGGCATTTAGTGAAGTTGTGTATTGTATGCTTAGGGTGTAATTAGTTATATGTGTAAACTGTCAAATCCTATTAAGATCAAAAGTATCCCAAAATAGGAAAGACCCTTAGCATGAAGATTAGTTTGCCTCGAACAAAAATATCATTAATAGGTGGTATTTTCAAATAATCTATTTTTTAGAGATCAAGAAGTTAATATATATATATATATATATATATATATATATATATATATATATATATATATGGAGTTTCATTAATTGATAAAAGGTCATTGCAATAAAAAATTTGGGTATTTAGTTTTCACCTACTAGGAAATCTTGCTCAAAAACCATGTTTAGTTTAGATTCTTTTTTTTTTTTATGTCCTTCCTACTTGTTTTTCGTTTTGTATTTTTTGTCTCCGTAAAGGTTAAAACCAACCATAGAAATTAGCTATGGCTCATTTCAAATTGTCTTCTTTTTTTTCTTTTTTTTTTCTTTTTGAGAGAGCTTCATTAAAAGCCCACAAAATGCGCAAAAGAAAACAACCCACCTATACAATTGAAAAACATATAAGAGATTACTAGGATTAACTGGCTTTGCATAAGAAACCCAACCCAAAAAATATATATAATTTCCCTAATGACCACATCCTATTTCGAAAACATCTCCTACAAAAAATCAATCTCCACAAAGCTTTCCCCACTTTTCCCACCCCTCCCGAATGCCAAGACCACAAAAGGTCCATAATAGAATTCGGCTTCGCCTAAGCTTGTATGGAGAGCATTGAGAAAGTAGTCACACATCTTTCAAGCAAACATGCAATGTATGAAGAGGTGATTAATAGACTCTACATCTCCCATACACACTATACATATGTTAGGAAGTGTAACGCCCTGAAAATCAGAGGTCGAGTATAACTCAACTCCCGAGTTCCAACGCATCACTTATGCAACATAAATAATGTTGATTAAATGTTGTCTGTGTTAGACCAATAACATGAGTGAGATTATACCAAAAAATAGTAATTCATACTCCAGATCATTTGTACAAAGGCAAGCGGAAGACTGAAACGTATATACATGTATGTAAAAGATACAAAATCATTTCTTTTTCCAGAGTATGAATCTATCTGAGTCACCATATACATATGTTTGTTTTGTGAACAAAATGTCAAAAATAAACTAAGGAGTGATCCCTGCAAATCTTGTCAATCCGGCAACCTAGTCGAAGCCGCCAGAGTACTACATATAAGAGAACTCCTTCTGGTCCTTGTCATAATCAGGCTTCACCTCCTGAGTCGTCGGCTCGTCTAAACCTGAGACAGAGTCTGGTTGGTGTGCGCAACACCATCCCATAACATAGGAGTGAGTAGCTAACTCAGTGGAACAATAAAACATAGGTTAACATGTTATCAACACAGTCAAGCAGTAACGATAAAGCAATAAAATCAAACACTCCTAACTACTCTTATTAATGCAAGTATGCATGCAGGTATGATGGATGCCCTCACCACACCCTCCCTCGTGCGACACCATCTCACGTTCGCGGCATGCTTTCATCCCTCAGTGCTCCACATCTTCCAGGCACATGCAATGCATGATGAGCATGATTACCGAGTATTTATTAGTCCATTTCAAACAACAGTATTGGAAAACTAAGGTACCTCCCTTGTATCATTACCAAACATGATCCATTCTAGCGTCGTCAGTCCTAGTTAATATCAGACGATGGTGTGTTTTCTAGGTCACTGCAAAGGCTGCCAGGGCTGTTACGCACAAAGGTTACACCACTCCTCCATCACCTCTTAAACGATTCATCACAATACAGAAACAGACCTAGTTCATACTCTATATACCGCGGCAAACCCTAAGGCTCGCTGCGATTTCAGAGTATGCTCGAGGTCACTACAAAGGGTTGTTAGGGCTGTTGCTCGCATTCGTTGCACCACTCCCCCATCACCTTATCAATGTAGGCCGACAACACGAATATAGTGTCCCATACCACCATAATCGGCTCACGAGTCTGGTTGCTCACTGGTCACTACGGGGAGGCATGTGGCCCCAGCGTAGGCCGACAGCTCAACCACGGTGTCCCATACCACCATGCCCAACTCATGAGTCTTAACGGATCGAGGTACCACGGTTAAAAGGGATCTCACTAGTAAGTTTGGTACCCTAGGTTCAAGCAGTAGCGACCAAATATGGTGAACATACATTAGACACACGGGTTACTTGACGGGCCTGACTAGCTCGAGCGCACAACAAGTTGAACGATATGAAGCGCAGAAGCACTTCGTGTGGCCAACCACTATCGTCAACCGAAGTACGACACGGGTTCGCCAGATACATCATATGTGGCGAGATGAATCTCAACCACGATCTCAAGTCTGGTACCGAATGTCTGGACTATGGACATAGTCCCAAACTCAATCCATTCTCATCCATAGCATGTGGAGAAAAGCATGATAAACAAAGTAATTCAAGCATGCTAGCAAGCATGTCATAAAGCATATTATAAAGCATGTTATGAAACAAGTTAGAAAGCATGTTAAAAAGCATGTTATAGAGCACTATACAAATAGGGATACAAACACATATATTTCATAAGTGAGTGGTTAGAGTAAACAACCACGTGGAGGGAATCATACATGTCTCTAAGGTAGTTGAGAACCCCATCTCAGCACCTACCTAAGGCACTAACATCTAAGCACTTATTCTCACAAGCATTTTCACAAATACTTAAGAGTACACTATTTCAACATACATGACGTCTGTTAGTAAAATATGTATTAGGGCTACCCTTTCGCCAAGCGAGTATTTTATCCGTGTATATCATATTCATACAGCAAATAATCATGACAATTACATCTCCAAAATTTATACATATACGATATTTTCTAGAATACACAATTTCAACATACATAGTGTATATAAGCAAACATGTATTACGGTGATTCCTTTCGCCAAATAAGTATTTTATCCATATACTATATAATCATACAACAAATAATTGTGGCAAACACATTTCCAAAATTTGTACGTATACGGTATTTCTACGTATACCTAGAGTATGTAAAATTCCATATTCTGCATCTTTAATCGAAACAGGAAATGAAAAGCACTTTGTACATGTTCAATTACATGCAGATCATGAATCTATCATTATCTGACATTGAAAGCGTTGAAAACCGTAACCAATACACCTAAAGTCCTCACCTTTCTCCTTGGAATTGCAACGAATCAGCTAGGTTCGTTAGGCTTCCGTATTCGGCGGTATTGTAGTCTAAAGAGTGAAACCGGTTAGCTGTTTCACAACCTATAACCTTCACACTCCCAAACAGATCTAGGGTTAGGATTTCTTACCTTAAAATGGAGTTGGTATCGCCGGGAAAGCGTCAAGGAAGGGGTGGTGCAGCCCGTGTGGTGATTCGAAACAATAGGAGGGAGATTCTCCCACAACTCTCTAGCTTTCTCTCTTTTTCTCTCTTCTTCTTAGGGTTTATCCCAAATTCGATACCGACTCTCTGGAATAGCCTAAATTCGTAAGGTTCCACAACTCTCTTTTTGGAGGGCCCACTGTCCCAAAGGGGACTCAGCAAATGCATGGGGTTGATGATCAACCCACATCATGGTGGGGCCCACGGCTGGGACCCCCGTCCGTCCAGCGTCCACACGCCGCTAGACGGTGCTGTTGGGCATCCTCAGCAGCGCTTGCTGCTATTTGATTTTCTTTTTTAAACCTATTTTCTCAAGGTTTTTCGTACGTGGGGCCCGCATCAGTAAAATCTGACCCCGCCATTGGTACCCATAGCTCAAGACAAGCCGAACGAGTCCAATATTCAATATATTTTCAGAACAGAAACGTCAGGGTGAATTTCAAGGGTAAAAACGTTGTTTGTTACGCTATGGCCCACCAGAAAGTCGAATTGGCCCCATTTTTCGGCTCAATGACTAAAATGGTCTGGGAAAGCGACGGACAATGTGGATTGAATTTATACATCAAGGTGGGGCCTGCATGAGTGGCCCACCCAATAAGCTTTGGAAAAAAAGGTAATATTTTTTTTATTTCCATTACACGTCCAACGTCCCTGGACTCTGGACGGTTTGGCATAACACATACTTTAAGGTGGGCCCTGCTCAAGTGGGCCACCAAATGCTGGATGGTGTGGGTACAACACATGTAAAGTGGGCCCCACTACGGATGGCTTGGATAAAATACATGCTTCACGGTGGGGTCCATCCGGGTGGGCCACATGACCATATCATCACACAAAAGAAAAGAGAGAGAGACTGAGAGAGAGGGACACGTGTGATGGAGGAACCCCGACACTATGGGCCCTCTGTTTCAAGCATCTAATCATACATCAAGTGGGTCCCGATACATGTGGGCCCACTGAATCAAATCAACAGTGGAGATTTCTTCTTCACCCAAAATAGAAGGTCTAGATGACCCTTTCTTTTTTTTTTTCTTTTTCTTTTAAACTTAGAAAGTAAACATATGATGGGGTCCATGGAGAATGGCCCCATCATGGAATGATCATGATAATCTAGGTGGGCCATCGGCCACATCTTAGGGTCCAAAGTGAGTTCCATACCATCGATTGGTAGGCCTCACTTGGCCCATCATAAAAACATGAAAACTAGCCTATAGAAGCACCCACTGTTCGATCTTCTTGGTCCGTTGGAAAGCCGATCTCCTTGTGCTCCACTTTGATGGTGGATGATGAAGAATTAAGAGTTAGGATGAAGGATTTGAGATAGGAAAGTGGGCCACACAACACTCTTTTCTCTCCATGGGAAAGCTTGGACGTGCACTTTGGTTGCTTGAAAATTGTGTAGAGAAATGAGAGAGAGATGGGATGTAAGGAGAGAGAGTGATGGATGTGAGTGATGGGTGAGGTGATATTGTACTTGACATGTATGGGTGTGTAAGAGAGAGGGTGAGAAAGGGTTGACTTGGTGGTTACTTGACTTGGGGAACAAGAAAGCACTAATTGATTGATTGATTGATTTGAGTGATTGATTGATGGGACATGATGTAGAGATTCTCTTGGGATTGTAACTGCGTGGTGTTTTCTTCGAAATAAACGCCGGCTCACATCTCTCGGCCAGGGTATAGGATCGGTGCGCGAGTCGTGGCGTTGGAACCGCAGCGACGATGCGGTCGCAATGGTATAAGTCTCAAATTAAGCCGACTAGAATCTATAGGATACGACTTAGGGTCGCGTGCAAACATTGATTATCGGTCGTAGTTAGCCGAAATTCGATAGGAAGGATCGCGAGATTCGACGGAACAGTACGGGCTAGGATACGGGTCTTACACGAATCATATGAACAATTTGAATCCACTGAATGGGCAAAGCATGTCAATGTTTTTTATTCAACGAAATGGCCCATGACAAAGGTATGGATCACTAGAAATGGGCAAAATCATATGAATTTGGATCGTTGTAAAAAGAGATATGATTGTTTGAATTATGTGTATAGCTGAAGAGGGTCTTACAAAATTAACAATGTGGATCACTAAGAACCAACATCAAATAATACGAATAGAAGGATTTAACTTAACATATCCATTGGGATG
Organism: Magnolia officinalis; assembly: GCA_021015155.1. Classification (NCBI taxonomy): domain Eukaryota; kingdom Viridiplantae; phylum Streptophyta; class Magnoliopsida; order Magnoliales; family Magnoliaceae; genus Magnolia; species Magnolia officinalis. The sequence continues at coordinate 16,717 of JAJHSJ010002698.1, read as the reverse complement.
GTTCATAGAAAGATGCTTCAATCATATGATTAATTTAGATCACTAACAACAACACTAATCATATGAACCATTTGGATCACTAAATGGGCCGAATCATATAAGAAGTTCAAATCTGCTGAAATGACCCAAGCACATCAAAGGGTATAATAATACATTGAAATGGCCCAACCATGTCAAAGGTTTCGATCTCTAGAAATGGGCCAATTCATATGAAAAGTTTAGATCATTTGTAAGGCTATAGAGGGTCTTGCAAAATTTAGCACATGGATCAACTTAACATATCGATTACATGTATCATGAAAAGTAGCTTTAATCATATGATGAGTTTGGATCATGAAATGCAACACGATGAGTTTAGATCACCGAATGAACCAAATCATATGAACAATTTGGATCCACTGAATGCCCCAAGCATGTCAATGTTTTTTATTAAATGAAATGACCCATGACAAAGGTATGGATCACTAGAAATGGGCAAAATCTTATGACTTTGGATTGTTGTGAAAAGAAATATGATTGTTTGAATTATGTGTAGAGCTGAAGATGGTCCTTCAAAATTAACAATGTGGATCACTAAGAACCAACATCAAATAATACAAATAGAAGGATCTAACTTAACATATCCATTGGGATGGTTCATAGAAAGATGCTTCAATCATATGATTAGTTTAGATCACCAACAACAACACTAATCATTTGATGCATTCAGATCACTGAATGGGGCGAATCATATAGGAAGTTCAAATCCGTTGAAATGGCCCAAGCACATCAAAGGTTTTGATCCATTGAAATGGCCCAAGCATGTCAAAGGTTTTGATCGCTAGAAATGGGCCAAATCATATGAATAGTTTGGATCATTTGTAAAGATGGAGACGGTCCTGCAAAATTTAGGGCATGGATCAACTTAACATATCCATTGCCATGGATCATGAAAAGCAGCTTCAATCATATGATGAGTTAGGATCATGAAAAGCAGCTTCAATCGTATATTGAGTTTGGATCATGAAAAGCAGCTTTAATCATATGAGGAGTTTGGATCATGAAAAGCAGCTTCAATCATATGATGAGTTGTAACGACTCAGAAAATCGCGTACAAAGGCCCGAGTACCACCTCAGACAGAAATCACTCAGGACCAAATCCTTTAGAAATTAGATGAGGATTAACTAGTGTTAAACTAGATTACGTACGAAATCCACACTAATCACTTTAAATATGATCTACAAGACCCAAAACTTGTGGAATCTTTGACGGTACATTACCCAAAAATCTAGGATCAATCTCATTACCCGGCTGCTCTCGGGAGCATCATGAAACTCCGTATAAGATCTGGACCGCAGATCGAAAGTCTGAATAATACGAGGTTATAGAATTAGGACCGCCTTACTGGGCTTGACAACCATCTCAGAAGTCAAAACCAGATAATGTCCCAGGGCTATTCGCTTGAGCTCGAAGCGAGGAGTGTGAGAAAACATGGTTTTCTTTAGAAATTAAATCTAATTTAAGTAATCTGAGACTTGTCGTTTGTAGGCCAAATATAAACAATCAGACCATCGGAATCTAACCCAAATACACCCTCGGATCAGGAAACATTTTCCATACATGTCCGTGTACTTGTAACCCTGATTGAGTTTCAGTGACTGTTGAACTGAAGTTGGTCCGCCACGTGTGATCTGTGAACCCGATTGGAACGAAAACTTAACCCGACCTAGATCCAAGGTCAGTCAGCTTAAGTCCGACCTTTCGCTCAAGGGGGGCTCCAGAAGTGCTCCGTTGAGATGAAACAGACCGTATTTGGACATAACCTAAGTATACCTAGCCCTGAGTCTATTTCCATGAGTTCTGGGCCTATATAAGGACCTTAAACCCTCACTCTCTCATCCCATACGAATTTGAGAAAACCTAGGAGAAAGAAGAGAGAAAAGAGAGAGAAAGTGTGAGAGAAGTGGGAGCATCTTCCAGATACTCTATCCCACTGCTATATGTGCTTGACCATCGCTTTCTAATCGTTATTCCGGCGATTCTGTCGACGTACTTAGGTAAGAAAACCCTAACCCTAACTTGTTTTAGGGTTTCAACTGGAGATAGTTGACTTAATTCATGCTATAGGTTGTTGTGCCGCCGTAAACGAAGACTTAGAGATTCTATTGATTTCGTTACGCTTCTACGGCGTAAGGTGCAGACTATATACGTATAGGTTATTGTTTTCAAAGCTTTCAATGTCAGATAATGAAAGATTCATGATCTGCGTGTTATTTCACATGTAAAATGCGACGTTCGTTTTACGATTCAATTACGTATGCAAAATATGACGTTTACTGTATTCTGTATATTTGTAGAAAATACCGTATACATACAAAATATGAAAGTGTGCTTGCCATGATTAATCATTATGTGTACATGCTATATATATGTGTAATACTTACTCGGCGAAAGGATTCGCCCTAATACATGTTTTGGCTAATATGCGTTATGTATGTTAATAAATGTATTCTAAGTGTTTGTGAAAATGCTTGTAGAGTAAGTATTTAAATGATAGTGCTTAGAGTAGGTGTTGAGATAGGCTTCTCAACTACCTTAGTGATGTGTATGATTTCCTTCATGCAAGTTGTTTAAGTTAATCGCTTACTTATGAAATGTATGTGTTTGTATTTCTTGTTTATATCGTGCTTTATAACATGCTTGTTAACATGTTTGAATTACTTTGTTAATTCTGCTTTGACTACTATACATGCTTTCTGGTTATGGATTGAATGTGATTGGGGCTATGTTATAGTCCAGGCAATCGGTAATAGGCTTGAGTTCGTGACTGAGATTTATTTGCTACTTAAGATGGGTTTGACGAACCCGAGTCGTACTAAGGTTGTGGCAGTGGTTAGGCCACACAGAGTGTTTGCGCACTTCATGTTGCTCACCTCAACGTGCGCTCATGCTAGTCAAGCTCATCAAGTAACCTGATCTGCCGATGTATGTTCACCATGTATGGACGGCTCTGTTTAAACTTAATGTACCCAACTCACCAGTGAATCCTACTTAACCTTGGTACCTTGATCCGCTAAGACTAATGAGCCGGGCATGGTGGTATGGGATACTGTGGTCGAGCTATCGGCCTACGCTGGGGCGATGTGGTTCCTCGTAGTGGCCAGTGAGCAACCCAGACTCGTGAGCCGAATATAGTGGTATGGGACACTGTATTCGAGCTGTCGACCTACACTGATAAGGTGATGGGGGAGTGATGTAACGATTGCGTGTAACAGCCCTGTCAGCCCTTTGTAGTGACCTCGAGTATACTTTAAATATGAAGTGAGGCGACGAGTCTTCTCGTAGTAAATAGAGTATAAACTAAGCCTGTATTGATAAGGTGATGGGGGAGCGGTGCAACGAGTGCATGCAACAGCCCTGGCAGCCCTTTACAATGACCTTGAACCGTATTATCGTATGAGATTCTCTAGGACTAACAGCCCTAGAATGGATCATAGTTTGGGAATGATATAAGGGAGGTACCTTAGTTTCCCAATACTGTTGTATGAAAAGGATTGATAACAACTAGGTAATCATGTTCATAACATAGCACTGCATGTGCCTGGCGTTGTGGAGCACTGAGGGATGAATGCATGCCGCGGACGTAAGATGGTGTCGCACGAGGGAGCATTGGCGAGGGCATGCATCATGACTAAATTTCAACCTTGCATTAATAAGAGTACTTAGGAGTGTTTGATTTTATTACTTTATCATTACTGCTTGACTGAATTGATAACATGTTAACCTGTGCTTTATCGTTCCACTGAGTTAGTTACTCACTCCCACATTACAGGACGGTGTTTTGGACACCCACCAGACTCTGTCTTAGATGCAGGCATCGACGAGATGTAGGAGACTGAGCCTGATTACTATGATGATGAGGACGAGTTCTCCTACATGCAGTTCACTGGAGGCTTCGCTTAGGCCATTCAGATGACGGGGCTACAGGGTTTACCATTATAGTAGTACCACTTTTTTTTGGCATTTTGATTTTGAAACTAATACATGTATATGGTGACTCAGTAAGGTGTTCACACTCTGAAGACCGATTGTGACCGTTTCTGGCTTTATATACATCAATATACATCTTTCAGTCTTCCGCTTGCATTTTATAACTTGATATGGAGTATGAATTACTGTTTTGGTATAATCCCACTCATGATTAATGCACTAACACAGACAACATTCAATCATAAGCATTTATGTTGCATAAGTGATGTATTGGAACTCGGGTGTTGAGTTGCTACTCGACCCCCGATTTTTATGGCGTTACAAGTTGGTATCAGAGCATGATTTGGATTAAACCGGACATGGGTTATGGTCGCACGACGTACGCTGTCTCCTTTCGACTTAGGTGGGTGCGAGAAAAATGTTAAAACATTCATAGGTATCCCGATTTCACCAATTGGCGAAGTTCGCTGAAAACGGTCGACGAGATCGGGTCCATACTCTTCCATGATCGCATGAGTCGACCCCAAACTACTTCTAGACCGTCGAACAACGAGTGTACAAATCACCCCATCCCAGCCCTTAGGAATGTACAGATACAGCTGTGCATCAGAAACCACCCGAAAGGACCCGAAACGAAGCAAATCGGAGTCATGGGCCTACCCACGCTAATCCAAAGGGACCTAGGGTGGGACCCAGACCTTTTTGGGGCCTAGGGGACAGGCGGTCCTTGTCCAAATGGCGAGGCCTCGCCAGTTTTTCCAGAGAGTGGCGAGGCCCTCGCCGGTTAATGGGCCCTACCGGGAGGGCCGCTCAGGCGGATCGTGTTTCGGGCCTAGGGTGGCCCACTGATATGTGGGGTTTCATTTAAAACCCCTCAAAAGTTACCCCTCCTTCATAAATCACCCCTCCAAGCTCTCATTTTCCTTCAAGGTTGTTATTTTCTCTCTCAAACCTCTCCTCCAATCACCCATTCTGTCATTTTCCACAACCCAAACGCATCCATCGTTTATAGCCATACCTACCCCCTACCCTCTCCATTCACTTTCATTTGACTCTTACATCCCTCATTTGTGGCTAAAAAATCGTGTAAGCTCTCAACCCATCCAATCTCTTCATTTTCTTTCTTCAATCCCTGTCATTTGGGCCTTTACAACCTCTGTTGAGGCTCAAATCCGTGGAGAACCAAAAACTCCAGCCCCTATTCCCCCTTATCTTCACTTTCCATGGCCTTCTTTGAGTTCATTGCGACTATTTTCTCGATTTCCACCGTCCATTCTCTCATGGGAAAGAGAAAGGGGGCCGTGGATGAGGCTAGGCCTTGTCACCCCTCACGTTCAAGGAGACCGAGAGGCGCCGTCGCGAGCACAAACGCCAATCGGGAGTTTCGGACGAAGCGGGGTCTTGATCCACAGACTCTTGCTAGAAGGGCTCTATTGGTGGAGCTGCCTCATGGAGTTTATGAGGGCCGTAGGGTCCTTTTTGAAGCTCAGGTGAATGAGCGGCTCTTTGGAAAATATCTGTTGTTCGAGTTCCTCGAAGGGGCCCATTGGGGTCCACTATTTGATGGTGGGTCTCGCGCCAATGCGAACACAGTCTGAGCTTTCTATGCCAACATTCACAAGCCTACGCTTGAACCCCTGCAGTTCCAGATCCCATGTGGAAGGGATCGGTTGGCCACAGTTGATGTCAGATTGATATCTCAGCTTCTGAATGTGCCCCTTGGCGAGGTGCATGCTAGCGAGCTGAATCTGAGGAGTGCACGAGAAAGGGATCGCCGCACATGTTTCCTTTGTGGCCGACTGGTCTAGTGGCAGCCGGACAAAAGTCTTCTAGTGACCAATATGTCTAACGACTTTTGTTTGCTCCATCACATCTTCATGTTCAACGTCTACCCTAGGTGGAGCAATCACAGCGAGCGTACGCGCCTCATGGTAGATTTCTTATATCAAGTAGGGAAGAGAGCGAACCTGTGTGTGCTTACGTTCGTGTTGCGACAAATAATCAATACTGCACGCTTCGCTAGGAGGATTGATTCGATCCCCCTCGACCGACTCATATGCAAGATTGCACGTGAGTTTGGCTACGGTCTTGGGGCTGAGATGCCGGTGCCGGTTCATCACATCGACGAGACTACCCTCAACTAGATGGAGATCGGGCCACGGCAACGCCAAGCTCGACTTGAGGAGAGCGATGATGAGACAGAGAGCGAGGAAGAAGAGAGTGAGGAAGAAGATGGAGCTGAGATAGAAGTGGAGGAACATGAAGAAGAAGAAGAGGAAGAGGAGGCCCCAGATACAGAGGAGAGATCACCGCCTATGGCACCAGGGCAGGGTGCTGATCAAGCTGTCCTACGTCAGGACATTATGGATCTTCGGGGTCTCGTGAAACATTAGTACAAGAAGGTGACTCGCACCTTGAAGTCTATCTTGTGCTGCTTGCATAATAAGGGTGCCCCTCCTCCATCGCCAGACTCGGATGCTTAGTCATCCATGCCGGCGTCTTGCAGCTCGTTTTGGTTACTGCTTTAGAATATGTTTCTGTTTTCATGTTGATAGGCCTAATAGTGCAGTAGTGGTAACATGTTTTAAGTGTTTGAGGCTTTAGTTGTATTAGCTCACATGCATCTTCTGTCATGATTCATGTAACTCTGTATTCCATGTATTGTGACAATTTCGGTAAATAAAATGCATGCAGCCTCTTTTGCTATGAAGTGTGTGGAATGCTTAAGTGATTGTGTATTGTGTTGCTATACTTCATCTTACATGCGTTACACCCTATGTTGTATAGGGCATGCCACGAAAATATACGCGGAGCGTGACACACCTCACACTCACTGATACGATGGAACAGGCTTCTTCCCACAGAGATGGTCGTACGGACCCTGGTTTGGGCCCGGATCGTGAGACTATACCTGCGTCTCAGCCTTCCACTGGTCCTACAGTTGGACTACCTTATACACCACCGGTTCGTGAGCAGAACCGTGCATCTTCCTCGACGCAGTACGTGCCTCAGCCTACCCCACCTACTGATAGGTTTGAGCAGATGATGATGTTGATGCAGCAGCAGCACCAGCAGCTCTTGGCCACTATTGCAGGGGCCTTATCTCACGGTGGGAGTGCGACTCCACCTTTACCATCTATACGTCCTGTTGAGACTGCAGAGCCTTCTACTCAGGCTGAGGATGTGCCTACGCCTGCACCTACTATATACATTATGGGGAATTTGGGTACTAGTGACCTTCTCGAGCGATTCCAGCGCTTGAGGCCTTCTACTCTTACGGGTTCTCACAGACCCGAGGAGGCTGAATATTGGCTAGACTGCATCTCCAAGATGCTACAGATGCTGCATTGTACCGAGTCAGAACAGGTTGAGTTGGCCACCTTTATGTTTTAGAAGGAGGACAGTATGTGGTGGGATAGTGTTTTACGGACAACACTTGCACATCCATCCTGTAGACCACTTGCACCTCGTTTTAGGCCGCCACAGCGACCTATGGTGTCTCAGCCCAACCGACCTTAGCAGGCTCATGCACTTACAGCAGAGGAGCCAAAGACAGCACCTTCAGCACCTATGGCCTTCGAGGTCACTGCACACGTCCAAGGTATTCTTGTCTTCTTATTAGTGGACATAGGGTCCACTACCTCTATGATCTCATGCACGACAGTCAAGCGACTGGGTTTGAATACTGCTCCTACGAAGGGAGTGAGGGTCATCACTGCCACAGGGACTTTCTCTGATGTTACTAGTATGTGTGAGGGCTGCCCAATAGACTTAGGTGGCAGAACGATATTAGTCAACCTGATCGTCGTCCCCCTATTTCATTACGACATCATTTTTGGTATGGATTGGCTCACTGACATGCGAGCAGAGATCGATTGCGAGACTAGGATGGTTACAACCCACGGACTAGGGGGCATGGCTTTTACTTTCCCTGTTCAGGTCAGTCACGTTTCTAGATTAAGATGTTACGCTTCTTCACTGAAGAATATTGATGGTCCGATGCTTGTGGATACGCCCATAGTTCAAAATTTTACGGATGTGTTTGAGATGATTTCTGGTTTGCCTCCTTGGCGCGAAATCGATTTTACTATTGATCTTGTGCCTGAGGCGACACCCATCTCATTACCTATGTATCGTATGCCCCGTATGCCCCCATGCGAGATGGAGGAATTGAGGAAATAGGTTGACGGACTGGTAGAGAAGGGCTTCATACGACCCAGTGTGTCTCCTTGGGGAGCACCTGTTTTGTTTGTCAAGAAGAAGGACGGGTCGCTATAGTTATGTATTGATTACCGTAGGTCGAACCAGTTGACCGTGAAGAATAAATATCATTTACCCAGGATAGACGACCTGTTTGATTAGTTGAAGGGGGCAAAGTATTTTTTGAAAATCGATTTACAGTCAGGGTATCATCAGTTGCGCGTCAGGGATGAAGACGTGCAGAAGACGGTTTTCAGGACCTGTTTTAGGCATTACGAGTTCCTTGTGATGTCGTTCGGTCTTATGAAAGCACTAGACATGTTCATGGACTTGATGAACTGGGTATTTCTGCCATTTTTATACCGATTCATCATCGTATTTACAGATGACATCGTGATATACTCCACGAGTCGGGAAGAGGACGAGGATCACCTACCGGTAGTCTTAGATACTCTGAGGAAGAACCAATTGTTCGCGAAGTATAAGAAGTGCGACTTCTGGCAGGAGGAAGTCAAGTTCCTGGGGCATGTGGTGTTCAAGGAAGGGAAAGTGGTGGACCTTGCTAAGGTAGCCACCGTTCAGGACTGGAAGCAGCCTGGTTCAGTTACTGAGGTGAGGAGTTTTCAAGGCTTGGCAGGCTATTACTGACGATTCATCCGGGACTGCTCAAAGATAGCCAGACCGTTGTCACAGTTGATGCGAAATGATCTGAAGTTCGCCCGAAATGAGAAGGCGAAAGAAACTTTTCAGGAGCTAAAGGACTGGCTGACGTCCGCCCCTGTGCTAGTATTGCTAGAGCAAGGGGTTAAGTACGCTATATACACTGACGCGTCTCACGTTGGTTTGGATTGTGTCCTTATGCAGAAGGACATGATGATTGCGTATACCTCGAGACAATTAAGGAAGCACGAGGAGAATAGCCCTACGCACGACCTTGAGTTAGCAGCGGTCATATTCGCATTGAAGCTCTGGAGACATTACCTCTACGGAGAGGAGTTCGAGCTTTTCTACGACCACAAGAGCCTTAAGTATATATTCACTCAGCGGGACTTATATATGAGACAGCGCCGATGGATGGAGACCTTGAAGGACTTCAAGTTCGAGGTTTCTTATCATCCTAGCAAGGCCAACCTTATGGCGGATGCATTGAACCATAAGAAGGTGATCATATTTGTGGATCCGCTGATGATTGAAGAGTGGGGTATGATAGAGTTTGTTTGTGACTTTGAATAAAAGCTCACGGTGGAGGAACCGTTTGAGTGTCGCACACGTTCGGGTGCGGCCACTTATTGATGACCGGATTATCGAGGCCCAGAAGGGCGACGAGCGGTTGTCTGAGCTTTGAGAGCAAGCTAGCGATGATGTGGACTCCGAGTGGAGAGTTGGCACAGATGGGGTCCTACGATACCGTGGCCGCTTATGCGTCCCAGATATTTAGGACTTGAGACAGGAGCTTCTTGAGACTGCCCACAGATCGAAGCTTGCAATGCATCCTGGTAGCACGAAGATGTATCAGGATATGAAACAGTCGTATTGGTGGGATAATATGAAGGTTCTTATAACAGAGTATGTTTCCCGTTGTCTCACGTGTTAGCAGGTCAAGGCCGAACATCAATGACCTCCTAGACTCCTTCATCCCATGCCCATAGCTGAATGGAAGTGGGACTTCATTTCTATAGACTTCATATCGGGGCTATCGAAGACGAGAAAGGGTTATGACTCTATTTGGGTGATCGTGGACCGGTTGACCAAATCGGCTCATTTTCTCCCTATCAGAGTGATGAACTCTGCAGACGACTTAGCTAAGTTGTACATCAAAGAAATAGTGCGTCTGCATGGAGTTCCCTTGGAGATCGTGTCGGACCGCAACACGCGATTCTCGTCTATCTTCTGTACTCGTATCCAGGAAGAGATGGGTGTGAAGTTGAAGTTCAGTACCGCGTTTCACCCTCAGACCGACGGGCAGACAGAGCTGGTGAATCATATTTTAGAAGACATGCTGTGGGCTTGTGTTTTGAACTTCAATGAAGTTGGGACGACTGCCTCCCGTATGCAGAGTTCACCTACAACAATAGTTTTCAAGCAAGTATTGGCATGACTCCTTACGAGGCCTTGTATGGGCGCCCTTGCAGAGCACCGCATTACTAGGTAGAGGTTGGCGAGCGCAGTTTGGTTGACCAAAAATTAGTACAGGCGACCTCAGAGAAGATCGACATTATCAGGCGTCGACTCCTGACAGCTTAGAGCAGACAGAAGAGTTATGCCGATACGAGGCGGCGACCACTTGAGTTTGAGGTTGGAGATCATGTATTCCTTAGAGTTTCCCCTATGAAGGGAGTCCTTTAGTTTGGGAAGAAGGGGAAGCTTACGTCGCGTTTCATTGGCCCATTTCAGATACTTGATCGAGTGGGAGTGGCGGCATATCGTCTCGCTTTGCCCACACCACTCGCGGGCGTGCACAACATATTTCATATATCTATGTTGAAGAAATACATCCCTGATCCTTCACACATCATCCATTGGGAGCAGGTGCAGTTGAGCAAAGATGCTACATATGTACTGCGTCCGACGCATATCCTAGACAGGAGGGAGCAGGTGTTGCGCATTAAGGTGATTCCACTAGTGAAGGTACTGTGGACGCATCATATAGAGGAGGAAGTTACCTGGGAGACAGAAGCCGAGGTCAGAAAGAACTACACTCAGCTTCTCGAGGAGTACGAAAAGGTACTAATTTCAAGGACAAAATTTTCCTTTAAGGGGGGTAGATTGTAACGACTTAGAAAATCCTGTACAAAGGCCCCAGTACCACCTCAGGCAGAAATCACTCAGGACCAAATCCTTTAGAAATTAGATGAGGATTAACTAGTGCTAAACTAGATTACGCACGAAATTCGAACTAATCACTTTAAATACGATCTGCAAGACCCAAAACTTGTGGAATCGTTGACGCTACATTACCCAAAAATCTAGGATCAATCTCATTACTCGGCTGCCCTCGGGAGCATCACGAAACTTCATATCAGATCTGGACCGCACATCGAAAGTTCAAATAATATGAGGTTATAGAATTAGGACCGCTTTACTGGGCTTGACAACCATCTCGAAAGTCAAAACCAGATAGTGTCACATGGCTATTCGCTTGAGCCTCGAGCGAGAAGTGTGAGAAAACATGGTTTTCTTTAGAAATTAAATCCAATTTAAGTAATCTGAGACTTGTCGTTTGCGGACCAAATATAAGAAATCAGACCGTCGGAATCTAACCCAAATACACCCTCGGATCAGGGAACATTTCCCATACATGTCCGTGTACTTGTAACCCTGATCGAGTTTCAGTGACCGTTGAACTGAAGCTGGTCCACTACGTGTGATTTGGGAACCCAACTGGAACAAAAACTTAACCTAACCTAGATCCAAGGTCAGTGAGCTTAAGTCAGACCTTTGGATCGAGGGGGGCTCCAGAAGTGCTCCGTTGAGACGGAACAGTCCGTATTTGGACATAACCTAAGTATACCATGGCCCTGAGTCTATTTCTGTGAGTTCTGGGCCTATATAAGGACCTTAAACCCTCACTCTCTCATCTCATACGAATTTGAGAAAACCTAGGAGAGAGAAGAGAGAAAAGAGAGAGAAAGTGTGAGAGAAGTGGGAGCATCTTCCATATACTCTATCCCACTGCTATACGTGCTTGACCATCGCTTTCTAATCGTTATTGCGATGATTATGTCGACGTACTTAGGTAAGAAAACCCTAACCCTAACTCGTTCTAGGGTTTCAACTCTTACGAGTAGCGAGATAGCTGACTTAATTCATGTTATAGGTTGTTGTGCCGCCGTAGACGAAGACTTAGAGATTTTATAGACTGCATTACGCTTCTACGGTGTAAGGTGCGAACTATAAACGTATAGGTTACTATTTTCAAATCTTTTAATATCAGATAATGATAGATTCATGATCTGCGTGTTATTTCACATGCAAAATGCGACGTTCGTTTTACAATTCAATTACGTATGCAAAATATGACGTTTAGTGTATTCTGTATATTTGTAGAAAATACCGTATACATACAAAATGTGAAAGTGTGTCTGCCATGATTAATCATTGTGTGTACATGATATATATGTGTGTAATACTTACTCGGCGAAAGGATTCGCCCTAATACATGTTTTGGCTAATATGCGTTATATATGTTAATAAATGTATTCTAAGTGTTTGTGAAAATGCTTGTATGAGTAAGTATTTAAATGATAGTGCTTAGAGTAGGTGTTGAGATAGGCTTCTCAACTACCTTAGTGATGTGTATGATTTCCTTCATGCAAGTTCTTTAAGTTAATCGCTTACTTATGAAATGTATGTGTTTGTATGTCCTGTTTATATTGTGCTTTATAACATGCTTGTTAACATGTATGAATTACTTTGTTAATTCTGCTTTGACTATTATACATGCTTTCTGGTTACGGATTGAATGTGATTGGGCTATGTTATAGTCCAGGCAATCGGTAATAGGCTTGAGTTCGTGACTGAGATTTATTTGTCACTTAAGATGGGTTTGACGAACCCGAGTCGTACTAAGGTTGTCGGTAGTGGTTAGGCCACACACAGTGTTTGTGCACTTCACGTCGCTCACCTCAATGTGCGCTCATGCTAGTCGACCTCGTCAAGTAACCCGATCTGCAGATGTATGTTCACCATGTATGGACGCCTCTGTTTGAACCTAAGGTACCCAACTCACCAGTGAATCCTACTTAACCTTGGTACCTTGATCCGCTAAGACTCATGAGCCGGACATGGTGGTATGGAACACCTTGGTCGAGCTGTCGACCTATGCTGGGGCGATGTGCCTCCTCGTAGTGACCAGTGAGCAATCAAGACTCGTGAGCCGAATACGGTGGTATGGGACACTGTATTCAAGCTGTCGGCCTACACTGATAAGGTGATGGGGGAGTGGCATAACAATTGCATGTAACAGCCCTGGTAGCCCTTTGTACTAACCTCGAGCGTACTTTAAATCTAAAGTGGGGCAACGAGTCTTCCCATAGAAAACAGAGTATAAACTAGACCTGTATTGATAAGGTGATGGGGGAGCGGTGCAACGAGTGCGTGCAACAGCCCTGACAGCCCTTTACAGTGACTTAGAACTGCCTCATCGTATGAGATTCTCTAGGACTGACGACCTTAGAATGGATCATTGTTTGGGAATGATATAAGGGAGGTACCTTAGTTTCCCAATACTGCTGTATGAAAATGATTAATAACAACTCGGTAATCACGCTCATAACATAGCACTGCATGTGCCTGGCATTGTGGATCACTGAGGGATGAGTGCATGCCGCGGATGTAAGATGGTGTCGCACGAGGGAGCATTGGTGAGGGCATGCATCATGACTACATTTCATCCTTGCATTAATAAGAGTATTTAAGAGTGTTTGATTGAACTGCTTTATCATTACACTCTAATTGATGAATTGATGTAATACTGTTACTGCTTGATATTTCATTCCACTGAGTTAGCTACTCACTCCCACATTACGGGACGGTGTTCTGGACACCCACCAGACTCTGTCTTAGATGCAGGTATCGACGAGACGCAGGAGACTGAGCCTGATTACTTTGATGATCAGGACGAGTTCTCCTACATGCAGTTCTCTGGAGGCTTCGCTTAGGCCATTTAGATGACGGGGCTACAGGGTTTGCCATTATAGTTGTACCACTTTTTTTGGAATTTTGATTTTGAAACTAATACATGTATATGGTGACTCAGTACGGTGTTCATACTCTGGAGACCGATTGTGACCGTTTCTGGCTTTATATACATCTATATACATCTTTCAGTCTTCCACTTGCATTTTATAACTTGATATGGAGTATGAATTACTATTTTGGTATAATCCCACTCATGATTAATGCACTAACATAGACAACATTCAATCATAAGCATTTATGTTGCATAAGTGATGTTTTGGAACTCGGGTGTTGAGTTGCTACTCGACCCCCAATTTTCAGGGCGTTTCAAGTTGGTATCAGAGCATGATTTGGATTAATCCAGACCTGGGTTATGGTCACACAACGTACGCTGTCGCCTTTCGACTTAGGTGGGTGTGAGAAAAACGTAGAAACATTCATTGGTATCCCGATTTCACCAATTGGCGAAGTTCGGTGAAAATGGTCGCCGAGATCGGGTCCATACTCATCCATGATCGCATGAGTCGACCCTAAACTACTTCTAGACCGTCAAACGACGAGTCTAGATCACAAATCACCCCATCCCAGCCCTTAGGAATGTACAGATACAGCTGTGCATCAGAAACCACCCGAAAGGACCCGAAACGAAGCAAATCGGAGTCGTCGGCCTACCCACGCTAATCTAGAGGGACCCATGGTGGGACCTAGACCTTTTGGGGCCAAGGGGTCAGTAGGTCCTCGTCCAAATGGTGAGGCCTCGCCAGTTTGTCCAGAGAGTGGCAAGGCCTCGCGGTTAATGGGCCTGCCGAGCGGACCGCTCTGGCGGATCGTGTTTGGGGCCTAGGTGGCCCACTGATATGTGGGGTTTCGTTTAAAACCCCTCAAAAGTCCCCCTCCTTCACAAATCACCCTCTAAGCTCTCGTTTTCCTTTAAGGTTGTTGTTTTCTCTCTCAAACCTCCCCTTCAATCACTCATTCCGTCATTTTCTGCACAACCAACCCAACACCTCCATCGTTTACAGCCATACCTACCCCCCACCCTCTCCATTCTCTTTCATTTGAGCTCTTAAATCATTCATTTGTGGCTCAAAAATCATGTAAGCTCTCAACCAATTCCATCTCTTCATTTTCTTTCTTCAATCCCTCATTTGGGCCTTTATAACCTCTGTTGAGGCTCAAATCCGTGGAGAACCAAAAACTCCAGCCCCTATTCCCCCTTATCTTCACTTTTCATGGCCTTCTTTGAGTTAATTGCGGCCATTTTCTCGATTTCCACCGTCCTTTCTCTCATGGGAAAGAGAAAGGGGGCCGTGGATGAGGCCGGGCCTAGTCGCCCCTCACGTTCAAGGAGACTAAGAGGCGCCGTCGCGAGCACAAGCGCCAATCCGGAGTTTCAGACGAAGCGGGATCTTGATCCCCGGACTCCTACTAGAAGGGCTCTGTAGGTGGAGCTACCTCATGGAGTTTATGAGGGCCGTAAGGTCCTTTTTGAAGCTCAGGTGGATGGGCGGCTCTTTGGGGAATATCCGTTGTTCGAGTTCCTGGAAGGGGCCCATTGGGGTCCACTATTTGATGGCGGGTCTCGCGCCAATGCGAGCACTGTCCTAGCTTTCTATGACAACATTCACGAGCCTACACTTGAACCCCTGCAGTTTCAGATCCCACGTTGGAAGGGATCGGTTGGCCACAGTTGATGTCAGATTGATATCTCGGCTTCTGAATGTGCCCCTTGGCGAGGTGCATGCTAGCGAGCTGAATCTGAGGAGTGCAGGTGAAAGGGATCGCGGCACACGTTTCCTTTGTGGCCGACTGGTCCAGTGGGCCGAGCAAATGTCTTCTAGCGACCAATATGTCTAACGACTTTCGTTTGCTCCATCACAACTTCACGTTCAACATCTACCCTAGGTGGAGCAATCGCAGTGAGTGTACGCGCCTCATGGTAGATTTCCTGCATCAAGTGGGGAAGAGAGCGAACCTGTGTGTGCCTACGTTCGTGTTGTGACAAATAATCAATACTGCACGCTTCGCTAGGAGGACTGATTCGCTCCCCTTCGCCGACTCATATGTAAGATTACATGTGAGTTTGGCTACAGTCTTGGGACGAAGATGCAGGTGCCGGTTCATCACATCGACGAGACTACCCTCAACCAGATGGAGATCGGGCCACGGCAACGCCAAGCTGGCTTGAAGAGAGACCGATGATGAGGTGGAGAGCGAGGAAGAAGAGAGTGAGGAAGAAGATGGAGCTGAGATAGAAGTGGAGGAACACGAAGAAGAAGAAGAGGAAGAGGAGGCCCAAGATATAGAGGAGAGCAGGACGCTGATCAAGCTGCTAGGGATGGTCTTATAGCTCGACTTGAGGAGGGTCAAGCTGTCCTATATTAGGACATTATGGATCTTCTGGGTCTCATGAAACATCAGTACAAGAAGGTGACTCGCACCTTGAAGTCTATTTTGTGCTGCTTACAGGATAAGGTTGCCCCTCCTCCATCGCCAGACTCGGATGTTTAGTCATCCATGCCGTCGTCTGTACAGCTCGTTTGGTTATTGCTTTAGGATATGTTTGTGTTTTCATGTTATAGGCCTAGTAGTGCAGTAGTTGTAACATGTTTTAAGTGTTTGAGGCTTTAGTTGTATTAGCTCACATCTTCGCTTCTGTCATGATTCATGTAACTCTGTATTCCATGTATTGTGACAATTTCGATAATGAAATGCATGCAACCTCTTTTGCTATGAAGTGTGTGGAATGTTAAGTGATTGTGTATTGTGTTGCTATGCTTCATCTTACATGCGTTGCACCCCATGTTGTATAGGGCATGCCACGAATATACGCGGATCATGGCACACCTCACACTCACTGATATGATG